>VCJI01001424.1:2988-16302 GCA_024139395.1 Backusella morwellensis
GCTTAATCCCCATTTCTTCCCCTTTTTATGTTGCTCTTTTTGGGAAGTTTAAACTGATTTGGAACCCTTGATCCAACCTGACTGACCCATTTTGCCCAAATTCACGCACTTCATGTGACTGATTTATTTTTATTTTCTTGGAAAGCATATTTCGCATTCTCATTCTTCCACCTGTTCCTTTCTTTTTCTGCGTTTGTGCGTGTGTGTACTCCCCTTTTTATATTGAACAATGGAGTTGGCACAGGATATAACTAGCATTTGCAGAGTTCGTGTTTTATTAATCCCTGTGTCACCTATCAAAAAGTCCGTTTTTTACAAGTATGTTGAGCTCGTAAAAACCTTTCATTTGGTGCGTCTTGGCGATGTCACCCCTGACCTTAAACAGGGCTCGAGTGGTAAAAATAGCACTGCAGTGCGCTACTAGAACGAAAACACTAAACTTTGCATCTTGTTGATTTAGCCATGTTCAGCAGCCAAGTCTTTCAGGAAGGTCAGTTGCACTTTCAATTCCAGACTCACTGGACGCGCGAGCATGCTGAATTGGAAGACTTTCAGCCTCATCGGCGTATATTTGGAGTATGTTTGTTATACATTAATGGGCAAAAGATGATGGCACTTGTTAATAACAATAACATAGGTTATTGGTATTATGGACTGCCAAGAATGGAAAGATAAAGACTTGAGCGAAGGTTACAAGCAGTTTGCAGAAGGACTGGACAAAGTATGTGGTTTAGTCAGCTTGATAATTCTAAATTAACAAAATGAAAAAGTATCCAACAGCTGTAGCCACTCGATGCTTTGCATTTGATCCCACAGAAACGCAAGCAGACGATACCAAGGGATTGATAATGATACCAAACGTAGGAAACATGTCGTTTTACATGAGCACCATGATTTGTGATTTTACAAGTGAGATATTAAACCAGTTTGCACTCATAGTAAGGCCATGCACAATAGCAACAATAAGCAGCTCAATCTCATGCTCTCCTTTTTTATTTTTGTTTCTATTTTATACGTACATAAATAGGCTGGTCGTATTGAGAAATTAAGTGTTTTAGAGTCACCAATTCCAGCATCAACACATGTGCCTTCTCGTAGTAGACCCATTCCGAACCGTCTGTCGTCCCCACCGTCATTGGTGTCGTCTCCTTCCAATACTAGCATCAATACTAGTAACAACAACAACAACTATAAAAGATCGTCGCTTTCTTTACAAACAACAAACTCGTCGGGCCCAATGCCGCAGCCTTCTATCAGCAGAAACCAAGGCATGGCGGTGAGTGAGAATATCAAGTCAAAGAAAAGAACTCCCGGTAGAATAAAGAAACTGTTGGGTGATTTCTATTTACTTGCTGGCAGATTACCCGATGCTGTGGATCAGTAAGCTGAATACATATATGAAATATACATGCAGTCATATCTTTATCTTCTTTTTTCATGCATTTTAGTTATGATCAAGCAATTGAAATGGCGAAACTCACTTCGGACTTTTTATGGCTGGCCAGTGCGATGGAAGGCTGGATTTGTGCAACACTGTTACTTGAGCATCTTCAAGCAGATGTTGGTGTAAGCAACATAGAACAATAATACTATTATTATTATTATTATTATTATTATTATTATTATTATTATTATTATTATTATTATTATTACTAAATACACAACGTACATGTAGCATATCGTGTCTCGCCGTCCTCCTCCTTCATCACCAACCTCTTCTTCTATCAAAGAAAGCGAACAAACACAAACACCACCAAGATCAACCATGGCCCTTGTTATTCAGAATTATAGAAACATCATTACAAGTTATACAAAAGTGGTGAGCACGGCAAGCTTCCCAGCGCCCGATCTTGTGTATGCGGAAGCATGCTTAAAAATCGCACGCTTTTTAGCGACTGCCTACATCACCGACCAATGGAATGACACCTTACCGCTGTTGGTTCAAGGCACATTTCCCCATCAGGATGGATCGGTCAACAAAAGGAGGAAAAATGGCTTAGCAAGATATGACATTGCGATTTGGATCACAAAAATATGGGAGGTTCAAATATCTGAATTGTCATTATTGGATCAGGTTAATATAGAAATGATTTTTCATTTATCAGTAGAAACTAAAAGGAATTATGTAGATTAATCTTGCAACAAATATGGCGACTGTATACTCTGCTATCGGCTATCATCGAAAAGGAGCCTGGCTACTCCATGAGAGTATCGAACACATGCTACCATTAATCATACAACATCGTAGAACAGGACTTTCAAAAGATGGACACAACAAGTCGGAACACGATACTGGAGTGTTGGAGTTATTGAAACGGATATGTGAAGTGTATGGTATTGGAGAAAGAAATGTGCATGATGGTGGCGCGTTGGAGGCCATGCAGGATGATAATATCATGTTGGCTGAACCAAAAGTAAACGGTGGTGTTCGTGGTGCTGCTGCAAAGGAGACGGCTCGTTTTGGGTGGCCTGAACTTCAAATCGATATTCTAAAGCAATGCATTTCAGTTGCAGAGGCCTTGATAGGTCTGTCAAATACAAAACATGTGTTATACAAGTGAGTAAATACTCATATTCCATTTGCATGTAGATAACGGTGCAAGGCTCTATTACACGACAGTTTTATTAAAGAATCTGTATCAATATGTATCAAAATCCGAGCAAATTCGATTAGCTACAACAATTCAATCCCTCGTCTCACGCCCAAATCAATTAGAATCCATTAATTATTGGGGCGTGAACATTGTATCGAAAATCGAGGCAAAGAAACCCATTTCCAGAAAAGCTGTCTATGAACATCCTATCAAGTCTGAGATTATAAAAACCGAGATTCCAAATGATCCTTTCATTTACAATCCTTTTGCTCAAAAGAAAAAGGATACAAAAGTAAGCTTAAAAAGGCATATGTAACTCTTTGATTATCTAATGTGAATCAACCGTAGTACAAAGTGGTGCTAGTTAAGGATGAGGCATGCGATTTTAAGGTGACGTTGGTCAATCCATTCGGATTTGACTTGGATCTTCAGAGTATCACGCTTAGGTAGAAAAAAAAAGAGAGGGGAGGGGAAGAAATGCAATATGAACATTCTAGTAACATGTCCATATATAGTACTTTAGGCATTGCGTTTAATGCTATACCAACAGCAGTAACCATACCAGCAAATGCAACCATTCATGTATTATTATCGGGAATACCAGAAGAAACAGGCGAATTAACGATCCGTGGATGTCTTATTCGTATCATTGGTTTTTCAGAACAAGAGTTTTTGGTGGATCCTGAAATAAAAAAAGACTCTGATATGAGTGACGATTTTGTAAAAATTAAAAAACAGGGCTTAAAGGCCATCAAGACAAACAGAAAAAGAGGTAAAAATGAATATATTTTGTTAGAGGGGCACTCTATTCATACATATTATATTTATAAAAAAGAAACGTCGAGTGAAATGAGACCTATACAGTATTATAAACTTTCCGTCATTGACGATCAACCACTTTTGAAGATAAAAAAGACTTCGCTTTTACATGGTGCAGTCATGTTATTTGAAGGAGAGGTGTAAGTACCATGTTTTACATAAACCACTCTCTCAAAGCACTAATATTATTCTACAATTTAGTACATTTATAACAATGGAATTGGAAAATATTGGAAACATCGCAGTGGATTTCATTACCTTGTCTTTTACAGACTCAACCACAGTTCAACCAATCAATCCAGAACTATCGGAAGAAGAGCAGTACGAACTGGACCTGTATACAAAAGGAACTCGTGTGTTTTCATGGGAAGGTAGTTCTGAAAGAAAAACCTCTGATTTTATTGGAAAGAAGATATGGCTTCCACCAGGAGAGGCAATTGAGATCAAAGTCAAAGTCTACGGGAAAAGAGATTGGTAAGAAGAAGAAGAAGAAGAAGAAAATCGAGTTTTTATTTTGGGGTGTAAAACTTATATATTGTAGTCGAGGTGGTACTATTCAAGTCGATTACGGATATTTAGACCGCGCAGTAAAAGACATCCTCGATACCGAAAAACCAAACACGTTTTATACCCGTCAGCTCTATCTTAATGTGATGATCACGGTATATCAGAACCTGGATCCATTCAATTGGGATATTGTTAATCTTCGTCACAGCATACCTGCTTCAAAACAGGCACTAGAAAATGCAGTTGAAAATATAAAATCACACAACAAGGCGTATCAGCCTATTGAGGATATTTTATTAATCACCCAAAATATAGACTTGGAGAACCAGGAATTGAATGAATTTTGTTTGGTCACGTTGGATGTCCGGAATACTTGGACAACACCGTTTGAAGTGGATTTTAGTATTGATAATGACAATGAGGATGATGAACCTGGATTCACAGTAAAAATTCTCTCGGGTTCTACTACTAGGTAATAAAGGGTGGGTTGATCAAAATAGCGTCATTCACAATAGCATTATATAGAATCGTCCTGCCTCTGAAGCGTCTTTTCCTATCTCCAGAAGCTTGTAATGAGCCAATCCCATCGCTAGATCCTAACAAACAATTTGTCGTTTCACAAGGACCCAAGATGTCAGAAGAGCAACAGCTGGCACGGCTTCAAATGTTCTGGTACCGTGAACAACTACTTGGTCGTATCAAGGCAGACTGGCGATGCTCTGCAACTGGTCGATCTGGTACCCTCAATCTACGGCCGTCTTCCAGATTATCAGCGTCACAGCTGTCCATATTAAAAAAGGAAGATATCGAGTTTTTCATTGATGTGAAAAATGCGCTGAAAATAAGCCGAAGACGGTTTTCTTGTGCGTGTGGTACGAGGGTTGTTTTGAATATAACTATCCGTAATCGATTCTGTAAGTTTTATATATTTATCCTATATTTAAAACATTATATTCATCATTTATACAGCACATCCCGTGAAACTCATATTAAGAATGCAACCTGTACAGAGTTATAGTGATGGACTAAAGGAGTATGATCTTTCTAATAAAATGCTATTAGAAGGTACAGAGCAATTGGTCTTACCAGAGGTAAGGATGCATTTAAATGGGGTAAAGCAGGATTTAAATTTAATATATACATTATAGATTCCTGCCCATGCCACTTCAAACATCTTGGAATTTCCCATTTTCTTCTTATCCCGTGGCCAATTCGAAATTTTATATCATGTAGAAGATGTACATACAAGAAAGGTTTATTATGATCATGAGTGGACTATTGTTGACGTATTAGAACAGGCGATATAAACTTGATTAATAAAATGAAAGTACAAATATTATTATCATTGGATTTTGTAGTTAAAGTTCTCGTGAAATAAACAATAATTAATTTCATACGCACGTGCAATTGCTGATCGTGTGAAGGAAATCAAAATACATTGACAAATGTATATCGTTGGTGTTACAACGTTCCACCCTAAATCCTGGAATGTTTATTGGCAGAGGTAACCATAAACATGAACCTTATTTTTTTTTTTTTTTATTTTTGGTTTGCAAGAAATACAATGCTGTTAATACATTGGACCCAATTGTAACAAAAATAACAAGTATGTAGAAGGACTTCTCTTTTTTTTTACAAAAAAAATCTTCAAGTTTATTTTTTATTTATTTATTGTAAAGAGATATATATAAGAGAGTGGAATAGAGATTACAACTTGGCATCCTCTGGGAAGTTACGCATAGCCTGGCGAATACCAAGATCAGCCATGATCTCTTCAGATCCACCCAAAATAGCACCATACTATTTGAAAAAAAAAAAAAAAAGTAAAAGTGAGTTGAAAATTCAATTTGTATATACTCGTCTATATCTTGTTACTTTACCTTATAAGTTCTCTGGAAAGCTTCAATATTTCTACCCATACCAGTCTTGGTGATGGCACGACCACCAAAGATTTGGCAAGCATCGTCAGATACATTATGAGCAACACGAGTAACCTGGTATTTCAATAAAGCAATAGGGCCAGCCAATTTGACAGACTGCTCGAGATAGGGCATATTACACATCTGGTAGGTGATATTTTCAAGCCAGTTTTCACAGGCCTCCAATTGAGAGACCATGGAGGCAAGTTTGTTACGGATAACAGGTTGATCGATGAGACGCTTACCAAAGACCTTGCGTTGGTTGGCCCACTTGAAGCATTCTTCAACGATGAGACGAGTGCCACCAGTAACAGCACCACAAATGTACCAACGTTCGTGGTTAAAGTTATACATGATGACCTGGAAACCCTTGCCTTCCTTGCCAAGGATGTTTTCGACAGGGACCTTGACATTCTCAAAGGTAATGTAGGAGGTACCGGCAGCAGTCGAGTAGGAGGTCTTGATCTGCTTGGTCTCGATGGCGTCACTGCGCTCAACAAAGAACATGGTGATACCCTTATCAGTGGCAGCAGCAACAGTAAAGTAATCGGCAAATGTACCGTTGGTGATCCACTTTTTGACACCATTGATGATAAAGTGCTTGCCATCAGCGGTACGAGTGGCAGTGGTGCGGATACGAGCGACGTCAGAACCGGCATAAGGTTCGGTAATAGCCAAACAGATACGCTTCTTACCAGACAAGACCTCAGGTACAACCTTGGCCTTCAAGGCAGGGCTACCAAAGTTGAAGATGGGAGGAAGTCCAATACTGTAACCGGAAGAGATGGAATCAGCAAAACCAGGAGTACCAATTCTGGCAGTTTCCTGATGGGCAATCAGTTCGTGGAAGTAGTCGAATTCTTCAGGCTTGATGCCACCGGGTAACTTGAGACCTATTATAAATATTTAAAAAAAAAAAAAATTAAAATTCTATTCAAACTAAATTGTATTTAAATATAGCCCATACCTTTAAGCCATGGACCAGGACCGATCTGGGTAGCCAAGACACCTTCGGCACCCAATTTTTGGTAGAGCTCAGTGGAAGGATATTTGCCACTGTCCTCCATAAGAACAGCATCAGGCTTAATCTCATCATAAATGGCACGAAGAGCCTTGCGGAATTGTGTGTGACTCTCACTATAAATAGAAAGAATAATGAGTATATATATTTATTTGACATTTTATAAACCCAACCATCCCGTTTTCCTTTTTGTGTATTTCTGCTTACTTACGTGAAATAAGCACTCTTGAATCCCATCCAATAGCTTGGTTCGGCATAAGGCACTTCTGATAAATCGCCATTTTGTCTGATGGAGACTTGGGAGCTTTCTCCTTCGATGGTACCAATCTTGAGGCGAGGAGCGTACTTGATCAAAACTTCTTGACGATGAAGACCATAAAAGTCCTCTAATACAATATGTTTTTGGTTCAGTAAAAGATATGAATCATGGGGTGTGTAAACAAATCCATTATAAATTGAGATATTAACCTGTAACATCCTTTCCGCCCAATTCAACCAAAATCTGGCTTCCACCAGGATGCAACTGAGCAAAGGTAGAAACGTTGAACACAGCACCATCGATGATGATCCAGCAATCATCCTCAGTGTTGTGCTTGGCAACCTCAGCTCTGGAATAGACCTTTAACTCTGGCATGTTTGTAATGTAAGTAAAAAAGAAAAAGTAAAAGAAAAAAAGTGTAAAAAAAAAACAAGAAGAAGAGATAAAAGAAAGGAAACGGTTATTTATTATTAATACATAATAAAAAAAAGGGATTAGGAGGTGGGAACCATTGGACGTCACACACATACAAATCAGCAATGAGATGAAAATCCGATCCAATTGAAATGTTGGCATTTGCTTTTTTTTGCACATAAAAAGCTGCCTCTCTTTATTATAGATATTCATGTGAAAAATGCATGTTGCGTAAAGCCTTTTAAAATGTGGAGAAAAAGCATGTGAAAAATCACTTTTTCATCGGGGAATTAATTTTCTTTTCAAAATTCTTGAACGCCTTGTTCATTCCGTCCAGCACCTCAGGCCAGGGCATGGCTATGATGGGCGGTTGAGTGAAAAATACCAGGTCATACCCTAAGTTTAAATAAAGTGTCGGCCATCATCCACTCTTTAGTGCTTTTTGCTTACCCTTTAAGCTACCATATTTGGAAAGCGTGCTTTGTAACGCAGCCCTCACTCGACGATCGGCTACATTGCGAATGACAGCCGATTTCCCAAGCGCTTTTTTCCCTGAAATGATGGAGGCTCGCACTACCGATTTACTATTCGGGATGGCTTTTACTGAATACTCTTTTGCAACATAGTATAGGTTTGTTTGACGACTGAATATTCCTGCAAGTCGCTCGCTTGTGATTCCTGGTATTTTCATTGACTTGGGCAATTCTATTGAAATGTGCACAATGGCAGCGAAAGTTAATTTTTAGTAAAAAAAAAAAATAGTCACGCAACCCAAGAATATGCCATTCTCTCACAATGATGATGGTTGGATTCAGTGATAAGGATTGTCTCTTTATTATTTATTCAATCAATAAAAGTTTTGCCGGTAACAGAAAAAAAAAGCAAAAAAGGAGGACAGAAACAAGTATGAATAGTTTATACTTGCTTGAATCAGCACTTTTACTTGTAAACGAGAAAAGACCATTTAATACGGTAGTGAAAACCTTATTCAAGTTGCATTTTGCATTGTCATTCTCGGTAGGTGAAATTGTCTTGTGACAAAGCGGTTATGTACTGAGTTTAAACATGACATAATAAAAGCATGTAAACTCGTTTGATTGTAATTGTTATTCAAACTATTTTCACACACAAAATGACCTCTTCATTATTAATTATGCAAACTCTTTTAAAGTCTCTTCATGACCCGAAAAGACTGGAAAAAGAGCTTTTGAATCGCACAAATACAAGCCAATTTATCAATGTAAAAGACGAGCATGGTGACTCGCTGTTGCACTTTGCAGCTCGAAGTCATTCGCTCGAGATCTTGCGTATTCTTGTTGAACACAATGCTGATCCCGAGTCTGTGAATGAGCATGGTACTGTAACACTTTTTCGAGCAAACAATAATATTTATATATAAGGACTTGTAGGCAGAAGACCCCTTCACGAAGCTATTGACTGTGAAGATTGCGTGTCTTATTTAGTGAAGGAATGTCAAGTTGATGTCAATGCAATGAAAAGAGGCGACTGGACACCTGTCATGATTGCAGGTAATGAAATATGCAAAACAAGACAATATTTGTGTCATGTTCTTATTTCAATCAAGCAATGAAAGGCAACCTTGATATCGTCAAAATCCTCGTTGAGGGTGGCGCATTGCTAAATAGAGTAACCAAAGATGGTAGAACTGCACTTTATCTTGCAGTTCAGGAAGGTAAATTTAGTGTTTCCATGGTGATTAGATTAGATCTTTATCTTGTTTTTAGGCCACTTTAAACTGTCAGAATATTTGGCAGATCAATATCCAGAAGCAATTACATTGGCTACCAAATCAGGCAGATGGCCTATCCAATCAGCGGCGACATTGCCAGCTGAGAGTACTGTTGCTTTCAACTTGACAACATATTTATTCTCAAAGGCAAAGGTCTCGTTGCAGGATGCATTGAAGCATCGTGATAACTCGGGCCGAAACATATTGCTTGATGCTGCAATCGCACAAAACTTGGAGCTGCTGAAATTTCTATTGGGCAAAGGGGCAGATCCAAATGACACAGATTCACTTGGTCGCAGCATGATTCATCACGCCGCTATGATGGGACACTTGTATTTGCTGGAAATCTTAAACTCATTGGGCAGTGGCCATATGATACATTGGAATAATCCTGATACATGGGATCAATGGACTCCACTCATGCATGCTGCCCATCAGGGCGAACTGGCTATTGTTCAATATTTGATCGAGGAAATTAAGGTTGACAAGTCTTGCGTTGACAAGCAGGGAAGAACTGCCCTTGACATAGGTAACTTTTGTGTTATTTCATAAAATTTCATTCATGTCTGTATACTAAGCTATTGAATAGCCAATATATGGAATCATAGTGATATTGTTTCTTTTTTGCAAAACTAAACAATAACTCAGAAAGTGTGGGGTAAGAATGTGCATCATGTGATCTATAACTTTCATATGAATCAAGTTTAACGAGTAAAATAAAATAAAAAAACAATAAAGAGATGTGCCCAAGTGGGGATTTAAAAGTACAACAGCTCTATATGACAGTTTTGTCGTCTTTCTCTTTCACTTTTTTTTTTAAATTAATTAATTATTTGTATTTTTTTCACCTCCTTTTTTTTTTCTTTTAGAAATGGCTAAATTAATTAAACCCTGCAATGTAAAAGGTTGTTGTCTTACAGGCATTCATGTACCGCTTACTAGTACCGAAATAATACCAAATGATGAATCCTCACTTGTTGTAGCAGCAAATGCAACAACTACAGTCGTAAATGAGCTTTGCCAAACTGTATACCAGCTGCCTGGAAGTGTATTAAGACTCGCTTCCGATGTTTGGGCTCATGTAAAAAAGGGACCGAAAAAACCTACTTGGAACATCCAAACAACGATCGTGATGGGATTTCTCCAGGCTTTCCGGGACCAATCGTTAACAAACAGTCTAGAGTTTTGGAGACTGATGCTGATCGCACCCACCTTTATTATTCCTCTGAATTCAAAGACAGAACAGTTTAAAATTCCTATTAGAAGAAGAGGATTATGCGGCATATTAAGAAAGGTAGACCAAGAAGAAAGTGGAAATAGAATCCTGGATTCCGAGTGGATGTCTGCTGTTTCAACTTGGGAAAAAATTTATGGTGGTCCCAGTAAACCTCAATCCTCAACCTCAGGTCTATTACTAGAGGCCCCGCCCTCTTGTGAGAAAATTGTCCTGTATTTCCATGGAGGTGCTTACTGTGCCATGAGTGCACAAACACATCGTACATTAACTCACAAAATTAGCAAAGCAACAAAACGAAGAGTTTTAGGTAAATAGACATTCCATCAAAAACACATGTTGATATTTTTTTTTCTCACTCTCATACAAATCCTTTGTTCTTTTCCCCTTTTTTTTACTTGCAACAAACAAATAGCTATCAATTATTCCTTAGCGCCAGATGTAAAATTTCCCGGGGCACTGTATGACGCAGTTCAATCATTTTTGTTCATGATTGATCCCAAAGGACCCTACAAATTAGACCCCAAAAATATAGTGGTCATGGGTGATTCAGCTGGTGGTGGCCTATGTCTTGCAATGATGCTTTATTTACGTGATCATGGTTTGGCACAGCCTGAAGGTGCTGCTTTATTGTCGGTAAAGTGAGATGTTTTTATTATAATTGTTGTTTGTTTATTTATTTGTTTGTTTATACTTATTTAAACGTTCATGATGTTACTCAATTAGCCATGGGTTGATCTTTCGTTTTCCTATCCAAGCTGGAAAAATGCTTCACTTTATGATTACTTGCCTGACAATCCTGATCAATTGAAGGCGATGAATCCAGCTAGTCTTTACCTTGATTCACCCCATCTGGTTCGACATCCCTATGTGTCGCCTATCTTTGCAGATAATTTTGATAATATGCCGCCCATCCTGATCCAATCCGGGGGCTGTGAGTCGTTAAGAGATGAAATCGTGGACCTGACAGAAAAAATGCGAAAATCAAAGGGAACAATGGTGCATCATGAAATATATGAGGTATTACAAGTTTGTTTTTATTATTATTATGGACAAATGTCCAATAAACTAAACTGATTGGTTCTCTAGGATATGGTACATGTATTCCAAGCCTTTCCTTTTGGCAAATCATCCGAGGCTATTGAGAGAATAGGTTGGTGGACAAAACTTGGTATTCCGCTTGTTAGAGAATTGCAAGCAAGGTACCCTATTCTTCCTACTGATGTAAAAGTTGGTTCATGCGAGCGTGAACAAACGTTACCACCTTTGCTGCTTGGTAGAAGACATCGTAGTATCCCCTGTTAAATATTAAAATAATAAATATTAATGTAATGAAAAATATTCGCACGGCATGAGAATCCGTTCATGCCGTAAATGATTAAATGACGATGAAATCCTCACTCAGCTCCAGGTTTTTTTTCCCTTAAAATACTTTAATGACTATGCGTGGATGTCAATACAAGAAAACAGCAATAAGAGTATTATGTGTTTACTTGCCCATATTTCCATTTTTTTTCTGTATTTTTTCTTGAATTTGCTGTCCAAAAAAAAAAGGGGGGGGGTTTGCTGTTGGAATGGGGACTTGATTGACCTGGGATCCCATGACCCTTTACGATTTGATAGGTACCTTACTTTTTAGGCAGGTACCGCAAACAATCAGGCACGAGTCAATAAACAGAAATATGAAAAGTCTTGATTATTTTATGTTTTAGAATACAAGCATTTATGAATCCAAACACAATAGATGTATATTCATTGCATATACACTTGTTTTGGAGAAACTGTATTTATTATGGAATGAACAAAGATATATTTCTGCCATAATTATAAAGTTTAAAGAAAATACACATGTCACACATGTCCTATCCATTGGGGTTGTTTATGGTGCTAAGCAGAAAGCAGAAAAGCTACCTCACTTGAAATGAGGAATTGGTTTAAAATTATATGTTTTGATAATACCAATGTTATGAGGTTTTCTATGTTTTTTTTTACAATAGGACCTTTAAATTACCATTGCTAAATCTCTTGAATTGTTTATTGGTTGAAGATTATCAATATTATTTTTCTTCAAATGACTTCAAAGAGTGTGACAAAATAAACTTTAATTTTCTCCCTCGTTTGTTTTTTCTTTCATCTGTCAAACTTAGACATAGTACTGTCTTAAAAAAATAGTATAACATAGATTATCTGATTACTCTCCTTTTCCTATGACCATTTTTAAGAATGAACTTCATTGTGAAGTAAAAACAAAACAAAACTTCTAAATAAATTTTAATCACACGACAGTAGCGTGCCATCATAGTTTGTGCGCTATTCTGTTAAACAACAGTGCTAAACTCAAATTGTAAATCATTGTATCCATGTGGAATGGTGTTATGAAGGGCATCATGCATTACTTTAAATCTAAATTTATTGAGTGAACATGACTGCTGCTGTTTCTGCAAACATATTTGTACCTTATGATTTACAATTTTCACCAGAGAAATGTAGATTCTTATTAGAAACACTACCATAGTTTAATTAAACAACTCATTAAAAAAGACATGTAATCTTCTCAGTATTCTGTAGAACCATAAATGATATATATCACAAAGTAAATAGGATATAATGATAAGCGTGCCAGAAAGTAACGTTACCTATGACATTTAACTTATTCTCCCAAAACATCACTCTGAAATGCAGTATAGAATGGGTTGATATCATCGAACTCGACCAACTTTTGTCTAGTGGTTTAATCTTCTTCTTCTTCTTCTTCTTCTTTTTTTTTTTTTTTTTTTTTTTTTTTTTTTTTTTTTTT
>VCJI01001424.1:16314-27320 GCA_024139395.1 Backusella morwellensis
GCTTGTAAACTTACCAGCCTACCTATAATGAACTTTCATGTATCATTATCGAGTGTCTTGACCTTTTTTCGAGGTGGATGATATAGTATCTCTGTTATTAATTATCATTCTCATTATTTTATAAAATGAGCAAAGTGAAACCATGCGATAACTATTAAAGAAACCAAAATTAAATGAAATTAACATTCTTTCTGAGTAGCCATTGATGGTGATTCAGATAGCGCAAGTATTGCTGATGGCTTCGATACAAGTTTTAGTAGTAGAGATAAAAGAGAGAGATCTTACCGTAAGAATTAAATTCACATTGTATTTAAGAGATCGTCAATCGTTTTTGTTCTCGAGTAAAGCATATATGCTACTTTTCGATATTTTGTCTTTTGTTTTTCGCATATTACATTTTAAGTGCTGAGTTTGGCTCAGGAATACCTTCTTTAAAAAAATGATATTGACATTTGAAAAGAGAAAATCAACAGGAACGTTTGTGGCATGATAACGACCAATGATTAACTCAGAATAAATCCAACATGTTGGACTGTTATTAGATATTTTTTATTGATGGTAATCAATATCTTTTTGATTTAACAGTATTATAATCAATGAATCTGATAGGGTTCTATCCAATCATGGACAACCACTTATGCTATCCCATGCTCCTAAAATAACGTTGGCCACTCATGTTCAAGTTTGTTATTTTCCTTGAAACAATGGTTATAAATCTCTTCGTACCAAAAATAAGTACATAAATACCTGGTGAGTCATGTTAAAAGAATTCTAGATTTTATATGAAAATGATATGAAGTATCATTTTATAGTTTTATATATCCAGAAGTGATCTTGACTTGGTCATGTCATATTAGTAAGTCACTGCTCTAATAGCACAAGTTTTAAGAAGGTGAGCCTTGGTTATTGGCATGAATAAGTAGGTTTTCTATCAAATACAATGCAATTAACTTTATAAATTTTACTGATCTGACATCTGTTCTAATCTTTTAACTAAGCCGTGTTTTTGTAGACAAGAGTAGTCGGAGTTTAAGCGCGATACGCTCAATCAGTGTGATCGGATTCATTCAGATAATCGATGCAATCCCAAAAAGGAAGCCATCCAACAGATATAGCACCATAAAATCACTTTGAAATTGAATAAATCAGTAGAAATCAATTGATATCTTGATCGCTTTCGATGATGAGGTTTCTTTCTTATTTTTAATAGCAACTTTGATACAAAACAGGGTTGGAATATTCCGGAAACGAAAGAAGCGTCAAAGATTTTGTTTATTTACCGTACTCTACACAATAACGAATAATAATAATATTAGCGGCTAATTTATGGCATTAGTACATTAGCTGCAGATCCATTCTTTCGTGCTCAGGAATAGAGGTTCGGTTTTTTAATGAACTTGTATGTGTCCGTGCGATTCATCCATGGTGCATTTCTTAATCGTTTATATCATTAGTCCCAAATACGCATTGAATAAAAACATATAGGACATAAACCCTTTTAAATTTATGTTATTTGAGTTTATAGAGAACGATACTTTCTTCTAATATAAGGCAATTGTATACAATGTTGATTCATGCCTTCTAGAAATACGCCTCTTTAAAGTTTAATTAAGCCTTTGGAGAAATTCAGCGCCAATTCAATTAAAATCCTATTAACGGGCCAGCATAAGATAATGAATCGTCAAACTTGTATCGCTCCTATAAAGAAGAGGGTATTTTCTAACTAATATTTCAACTTACTTTCTATTTGAAGTTAATTAGATAGCACATATAGATGTCTTTAATTTTGATTTTTTATAATATGCTTTTGACGTCGGCAATCTCTACTTGCTTTCATAGAAAAAGGGGCCGATGTTTATTTACTACTAATGGAGATATTCTAACAATAGTAATAATACATTTGCAATATCTGTATACAAAGAACGATATTTGTATGCATCGCATTGTCTTTCCTGCTTTCACTTCGTTTTTTCTTTAAGTTATTTTTCTGGTAAATTTTCCTTATTTAGAAGTAATTTGACAGGCATTCGTGATACATAATTATTTAGTTTTTTTTTATGCAGCCTCCACCAAAGCGCAATTATCAAAATAGGAACTGTTCATTTTGCCATGATTGCATTCAATGTTTAAGAGTAGTACATATGGATATATAACTAAAAAATGATTAAAGTTCCGAAGGACTATGCTTTCTTGTTAAAAACCATTCAACGGATACAAATAAAGGGAAAAATCACCATTTTTTTTCTTTGTCTAGTGGTATCTGTTTTATGACTTATTCAATACGTTTTAATTTGTGGTCTTATCGTCAACAGTGATAAGAGAAGGTTATTACTAAACGAATTATATGCTGAATGTTAAAAAAGAAAAGAAAAAATAGAAATATATTATCTACAGAAGAGCAAAGATGTCACCTTGCAGAAATTAAATTACTTTTATTCTGGGTTTACTACCCCCCCGCATCATTGTAAAAGATAGAAGAATCCTCACAATCTCCATTCTTCTGCTGCACATTAGATAAGCCTTATTATTTCGAATAAAAAACAGTTTCTTTCTTTCTCTACAAAAAAAACCATATTACAAATATTTTACTCATTCATTTCGGTTCATATCTAACTAATATTCACCTGTGTGCGTAATAGACAAATGTATAGCCCAATATGAATCGGTTAGACCCCTTCCCGAGTCCAAGATAAAAAAATCAAGGTCCCTCTTTTCTATCTTGACAAATATAACTAGTTCACTTTCATTATGTTTCGCATTCATATAAATTTAATAGATAATTGGCCGGCCATTACATAGTTTAGCAAAGAGAACTTGGGCCTCTTATTTTTAGTTTTAAACGACCGTTTCTTCTAATTTTAAAAGTTTGACTGGCTTTTTTCTTTACCCCCAAACAGTATCAATCAATGAAAAAAAGAACATAAATTTGAATGCCGAACTCATATCACAAAAAACATTTGATATGATTCTGAAAGAAATGATCATCATGAAGGAGATCGAGATTTAAAAAGAAAGTAATCAATGAAATAATAATAAAAACATCCAAAAAACGGAAACACCTGGCATCAAGTACGAAGAAGTAGAACGATGATCAAGGGGCATCAAATAATAATAGCTGTATTTATGTTTATGAATTTCTAACGAGATGTACTTTATGCTGTGATAATTACTTCTTTTGGATTGATACCCACATCAGATTAATGAACTATTTTTGGATTAGTTTTCAAAAAAAAAGAGAGTGAGAGAGACTCCGTTATTTTTATTTTTTTTTTGAAAAAGAAATGATAGAAAGTCAAGATAAAATGTCAAGACATAAATTTCTCATACATAGATTTTTCAGATAAAGGAAACATCATAATACAATCAACCGGTCTAACCTCATTAATAGCTGTAAACTTAGTACTTTGTTCTATATATATAAACTAGTTGAACCTTTCTATGAATAATGATATCAACATCGTCTATAAATCTCGAAAGGATTGATTGCAACGTCATGCGACTTGCAAATTTTCACTGAGTTCTAAATTATCACAATCATGAAATCATGAAACCTTAGTAATGTCTTGCTGTGATAAAACGGTAGGTTTCTCTTCTTGTCGGACCTGATACCTCTTAAAGTAACTCATCCTCTCTTTTTTTTGGTATATAAAGGATCCTCTTTCACCTCTCCACGTTTTTTGACTTTTTAATTTTTTTTATTCAATACAAAAAATTTAAATCGCAAATCTTTAAAAAAATTATATATACTCATCATGGTTCTTCCTAAGCAAAGAGTTACAATCATTGGTTCCGGTAACTGGTATGTTGTATATTTTAATATATAGTTATGCATGAGCGTCTAAACTAATTTCTTCGCACCTTTCGAAATTAAAGGGGTTCTTCCATCGCCAGAGTCTGCGCTCAAAACACTATTAGACACCCTGAACTTTTCGAACGTGAAGTTCGTATGTGGGTTTTTGAAGAACAAATTGATGGTAGAAACTTGACCGATATTATCAACGAAAAGCATGAAAATGTCAAGTAAGTATAAATAAGGCGGGCTAAAATTGGGGGGAGTATAAATTAACTTTCCCTTGTAGATATCTCCCTAATATTTCCTTGGGTGACAACGTTGTTGCCATTCCCGATGTCAAGGAGGCTGCCAAAGGCTCCAATGTACTTGTGTTTGTTCTCCCTCATCAATTTGTCTATAAGATCTGTGAAAGCCTTCGTGATGTTATCGACAAGGACTGTAAAGCTATTTCTTTGATCAAGGGTTTAGATTACAAGAACAACAACTTGCTCATCTTCTCCGAAGAAATTGAAAAGATCTTGGGCATTAACTGTGCTGCTTTGAGTGGTGCAAACATTGCCACTGAAGTTGCTGAAGAACAATTTGGTGAGACTACTATTGCTTGCAGAGATCCCAAGGAGGGTGAAATATTTTACAGACTGTTCCACACTAGTTACTTTGATGTTAGTGTCATTGGGGATTGGAGAGGTCTCCAGGTTTGTGGTGCATTAAAGAACGTCGTCGCTTTGGGGGCTGGTATTTGTGATGGTCTTAAATATGGCAACAACACAAAAGCCGCTATCATTCGTCGTGGTTTAGTTGAAATGAGAAAGTTTGGTAAAACCTTTTTTGGGGGTGTTCACACTGAGACATATTTCGGTAAGCTCTAAAAGCCATTGGTTTCTTTATTTTGCTGACGAATTTTTTTGTAACAATAGAATCTTGTGGCGTCGCTGATCTCATCACAACTTGCTCTGGTGGTCGTAATAGAAAGGTTGCTGCTGCCTTTATCAAATCTGATAAGTCTATTGATGAAATTGAAAAGGAAATGTTAAATGGCCAGAAGCTTCAAGGTACAACCACATCTCAGGAAGTCTACTATTTCTTGTCCGAGAGAAACATGACTCAGCAATTCCCTCTTTTGACTGCCATCTACCGTGTTATTTACGAAAATGCTCCTCCAGAGACCATTGCTCTTGACCTCCGCACTCGTGCCATTCAAGTTGAAAGCGAGTAGATTCCCTTATTACCTATTAGATACTATGAAGAAAAACCAAAACAAAACAACAATATATATGTATACATAATTTTTATTAGAATATCCCATTATTAAATGTCTTTCCCCTCTTCTGTGAATAAAACCCTATTTTTGTATAGAAACGTCTTTCATTCTTTCTTTGATTATTTTGGGCAACATAGTAAATGCTTTAGTTACATACATAATATGCTGCCACTTTTATTTGAACATGAAAAGCATAATAGATATATAATTGGTGAGTCTTTAATAATATCATATTACAAGCATTTCAGATTTAAGGTTTCGTTATTCTAAACCTTATTACTTTAAGATGACGTTGTTTACTTTCTAATGAGACTCACCATTATATTTTGTCCTATCTTTAGATCTAAAATGCTTATGATAATATAAACAATGATACCTTAAAAATAATACATGGTAACTAGCATGCTATTCTATTTAAACTTGATTTAACATTAGAACAACGCTACCAAATATAATCTTAAATATCAAATAGTTAAATTAAAAAAGGAGTGTGCAGCTATTGGTTTAGTCCCGAAACATGGCTATTTATGCAGCCTTTCAACACTTCTTTTTGCATGCACTTTTCTTAATCCCCCAACTTTAAGCTTTCCTCTTTATTTATAATATGATCATAATCACTTGTATTTTAGCATATATTGAAGCGAGAATATGAACTAAAAATAATTGCTTAATAATTAAAATACTAAAGGATGCACTTATTAATGTAATTTATTGTTTCCTTTTCTTGTAGACACTGATTGGGCTACGAGAAAATGAATCATGACTTGCGCGCTGGTTTACATGCCGCTTGATATATTTTCAATAGCTCTAAAAAAAATCGACCATACCCTTCATTACTTGTTGAGAGATTTCGTGCTGAATGGAAAAATCTGGGTCTCCAAAAAAGGAAATTGAAATTGCACTAAAAATTGACCAGGCTCGCTTGAGCAAATAAGACGAGTTTTGGTAGAAAAAAACACAAGTCTTTGTTTTTGATATCAAAAGCAAAATGTCGCGATTTACAAAAGTTTTGAATCCACGTCTATTAAGCCGTCCAGCTATCCACCAACCAAGACTTGTAACCGCAAAACCAACAAGCCTTACTTATTTTTCAACAAGTAGTTATCGAGCAGCCAGTCGCAATGGACCACGACCACGTCTTCACATTCCTCCTTTACCAGTTGCACTTATCGGTTTAGGACTGACCTGTCTTGGTATTGGACTTTATGGTCACTTAACCTCCGACGTCCAAAAATACCCTAAAGATATCCGCCAGGCACTTCGCAAAGCACTTTATTACCAACAAGATAAGGATATTGACCTTTCCCTCAAGTATTTTAATGAAGCGTTGACATTGGCACTTGAATCGGATGAAATGGAACGAAATGGGGCTCCATTAACCGGTATCATGATTCAACTTGGGACGCTTCAAGAGCGTTTAGGCCGATTATCCGAGGCACGTCAAACGCTTTTATTAGCGATGCGTCACTTGCTCGGGCTCGAGGACGACAGGTGCAGCAAGCCACCCTATACAGATGATGGTGTCTTTGACGTTGACCTTTCAAAACTATCTACAACGGATCAAAAGAAGATCGTGGGTATTGCTCAGAAATTAGGTGATATCACATCAAGTATGAAAAGAGATGAAGAGGCAGAGAAATGGTATGTGTGGTCGGTCGAACATTTACTTGCGGCATCGTCAAGACCACGCTCAGAGTATGGTGATGACGGAGGACAGGCTATTTTTGATGAGGAGCATATGCCAGCGTGGTTGACTCGTACGGATATTGGAGCTGCCATGGAAGCATTGGGTGTGTTTTATGCATCTAGAAAGAAACCACAGTAAGGCTAAAGAAATAGACAGAGGAAGGAAGAAAGAAAGAGTATTAATCCTTTCTTCCCTTTTGTTGCTTACAGATTAGCCATTCATCTCTATTTGAGAGCACTTAGTTTAGAAGGAATGAAATCATGTCAAGCAACAGTAATGATGAATAATCTAACCGAATGCTACTCAGCCTTGGGCCATTTTGAGGAAGCAAAGGTCTGGGGACAGCGTGGCTTAGACCTTGCACAAAACCCAAATACGAGCAAAGTAAACAATGATGGGGCCGTCTGTGATGAGACATGTGGTGTTTTGTTGTTCAACATGGGCATGCTATTTGAGGTAAAAAATAATTAAAGTTTAAGTTAATTATTTTTATTAATTACATTTATAGCAAACAAAAGATATGGACAAAGCCACACAGTTTTATACAAGTGCTAAAAAGCATGGACGCGACTACAAACAATATAACTGCATAAAAGAAGCAGATCGTGCTTTGAGACGCTTAGAATTTGAAAGACAGAAAGATGATAAATAAATAAATCGATGATGTGTATATTAAAAAAAAAGCTTTTTTTATTACTATTGTTATTATTAATGATGATGTGATGCTTTTAATAAGGCTGAATCCCAATCTCTTGGAACACGGCTCTTTTGAAGAGAAGGAGAACTGTACAGTGTGTTGGACATTACCATGTCATCAAAATAACGGAACGACTCCGATGTAATTGTTGTTTCTACTTTATCGGACTGATTCAAAAGATGCAATAGTGAGGTTTTATGTTGACTAGTATGATACAGTGGACGTAGAAATCCAGATTCCCACTGGTGCTGATGACGCGTAGTATTGCTCCATTCTTGCTCTTCGTTATAAAGAAGGGGCGATGGTGAGACTGTACAAACTCCAAAATCAAATCCTGTTGAAAAAGGGGAGTAGTAACTGGGTTCATCTTGTAATAAAGGTGGTGGTAAAGAATTATGGATGCTACACGGAGATTCAGATCCAGAACTTTCGTTATCGCTCAAAAAGGGAACATCGGGTTGGTTTTCATCTTCGCTAGAATTAGAAACACTCTCCAGTGTCTCCTGTTTATTATGCTGGAAGGATTTCATCTCTGTCTGTGTATTTTCATTGCTTGTTTTTCTTGACACAATTGTAGCTGCCGCGGCAGTGGCAGCTAAAGAAGGAGCCTTGGTGTTTGGGATTACCTTGATATTATTGTTATTGTTTGTTGTGTTTTTGGTCTTCTTTTTCGGGATACTGTTACTAGCTGTGGTACCTGTCGTAGTAACAGTGGTGGTGGGTAAAATGTTTTTTACAGTTTTTGGTGATTTGTCCTTTGCGTGTTTATTACTGATATTATTAGCTGGAGTATTGTTACGGCTTGCCTTGGTCTTCTTTTTCTTTTTGGATGATTTTTCTGTTACAACCGTCCATTTAATAGGGTCGACAGTGTTTTCGTGGTTAAAATCAGTTTTGGAAATAGTTGCAGAAGGTAGAGACGCAGTTGCAGGTGCTTTAATTTCAACTCTCTCCACCGCTTGTTCGTCCTCTTCTTCTTTTTTATTATGTACAGGGTTAAGTTGAGGTTGTTTTTTGCTGTTAGCCTGTTTATGAGGTTGGTGGTGCTGTGGCTTCTTCACGTTTTCTTGGTGGTATGTACAAGGCATTGTCTCTTTTGAAGTGTAAAGAGGATAGTTTTTTGTGTTAAAGCTGAGCCACTTTTGTCTTATTTCATATGTTGCTTGTTTTAGGAACAGATAATATATTGGAGTAGCCTAGAGTGTAAATTATTAATATTAATGATGAAATATTCTAAAAAAAGTAATTTCTTTCATCATCTACCCCATCCCTGTCCATTACACACACTCTCTCTTTATACCATTATCACTTGTCCTTTTCTCAATTATCGTTTATACTACTCCTTTTCATTTTGACTCAGGATAGTGCCATAAAAAAATTTTATGGCACCAGCCCCCTTTCAACCACATACACACACACACACTTTTATGGCTCGTACAGAAAATCAAAAGTTACCTCGTATATACAAAATACAATGGCTACAATGAACCATGGCGAATAAACCCATTGTACTGTCAAATCATCCAAAGCCCAGAAAGATATAATGGAAGGATTTTGAATGGAGGTGATAAAAGATTCAAGCTGCGCTAGCGCCGTTGAGGGTAATATAATTAACAGTGATAATAGTATAAGAATGGCTAGTGAAAGCAAAATAACACTGATGGTTTTACTTGCACGGGAGCTTTTCATATTTTTTGATGATATTAGTGTTAAGAATAGAAAAAACAAAAAAAAGTAAGAAAGAAAAGAGACGCAGAAGAAAAGGATCTTTAATTTAGCCCCATTTTTATATTGCACGCTCAGACAATCTACACTTGCCAAATTAGGATATTTATATGAAGAGTAAACAAAACAAGTTTATTTCTTTTTCTGGATTAAATGGCAATAAACACTTTTAAACGGTAAAACTACAAAGCCTATATGTTTATGTGTTTATAAGATATTAATAATACAAGGTGTTATTTACGTTTTTTTGCTGATACCATGAAAGTAGTAAAATAAGGGAGGCAAGAGGAGTTCAGGATTGATTTTAAAAAAAAGGATAAAACAAGCATTAATTAATTAGCTCTTTTTTTACACAAAGTTAGTTCATTTATTATGTTAAAAATAAACTTATAAAGTTCAACAGAAAATAAGTAATTTAATATTAAAGCGTTTTGAAAAGTCTATTGACAACAGTAAAAGGGAAAACAACTCCGATAATCTTTCTTTCTAATTAAACGAAGGTAGTAAAACACTCATTTTATAAAGGAGACAAAAAAAAGTGTATCTGTTGCGTAGAAGAAGACTGAGGAATTAATTTATATATATTTATGTATGTTTTATTATTTGTTTAAATGATATATATAGAATTAATAAGTCTTTTTTTCTCTCCCTATTATCAGCAATGACATGAGAGTTCATTGTCTAAAACAAGTGTGTTTGCTTGCTGCTGTTGCTCATCATGATTATATGTAAATCTTAACAGCAGATCATCCAAGTCTTTATCCAAATTGGAGTCGATTGCAAAAAGATCGTCGTCATAATTTGCACTGAGTTTTATTTCATTTTTAACCTCTCGGCTTTCTTCCTCCTCTTCCCAGGTCGCCGCTCTTGGTATTACTGTTGCTGTTTATAAAAATAGTTAGCACATAAACATACGATTACATATATTTTTAAACTTTTTTTTTTTGATAAAATGGCTTTATGCCATACGTATTCTTCTTACTTTTACATGGCACAGTCTGACATTTTATTTGCTCATAGACGTAAACATCACTTGGTCTACTGGACTGGCTAAGATCAAACATAAGACTATAAGTTGCAAGAGTCATGTTGGTTTTTAGACGTTGACTAAGTATGTTGATGTCTGTAGGAAGTCTAGGCGTGGTGTCACGCTGGTTACGTGATAACGTTGGCTTGGTGTTTTCCTGGTTTACGAATGATAAAGAATTTGCTTTATAATAGTTGGATGACAGCTGCTGCTGGTAGGGTATATGATGTCCTTCTTCCTGAGGAGCATAATTTCTTTTTATACTTTCACCATATTGAAAACTACTTCAGTCAAATATGCTATGTGCTTTAGTGTTGCATAATTAAGAATGATAGATATTTTATGTATTCTTTATTATATTTTATTTAAGCATGAAAAAGGGCAAGAAGAAAAATGTATTGTATTATACCTATTAAACTCATTATCAAGCCCGGGTCGCGTAGTCATGATAAAATGCAAAAGAGGAAGAAGTTTTGGAATAGTCAAATGGAAGTAAAATTAGAATAAAAGCTGTACCAGCTGCGTCATCGATTTTCTACAGATTTACTAAAATGGAATGATTTCAGTCAACACTCCCCTTTTTGCAGTGCTTAACAATAGAAACAAAAACACAGGTGTTTTACAAGAGTAATACATTTTCACTGTAAAAGTGTCATCAAACTGTCTGTTTATTTGTTTATATCTTGAATATCATCATCAATACCATCATGACAATAGATTTTAGTTTTATTATGATATAATTGATATAACTTTCTGAGAGATTGATACTGTCAAGTGCCAATATCTAAATAGTTAGATTTAGTATTAAAAAAAAAA
>VCJI01001426.1:0-15928 GCA_024139395.1 Backusella morwellensis
ACAAAAAAAAAAAAAAAAAAGGAAAAAACACACACAAACACACCTTCTCTCTTAAGAGTCGAGTTTTTTCATTACATTTCCCCCTCTCTCCTTACAATAATGTGGACAAAAGTGCGTCATCTCAACCATTCACAAAAACAGCGCATCACCAATAATCTGTTTGTGGCTGTTGCTGGCGGTGCTGTGCTAACAGTGGCGGGCCCTACACTACTTCCATGTCCAGCCTACGATCAGAACGACAGATCGGCGTTTTTAGAGGAGAAGAAGAAGCAGGCCGCTAATAAACGAGTTGTGATTGTAAAGAAGAAGGCAAAGAAACAGCAGCAAGAGGAAGAAACAGAAGCATAAAAATGTTTTATCACACTTATTATTAAAAATCTCTCTACTACCAAACGATAACCCTTTTTTGTAAATAATCTCGCTCTCTCTCTCCTTCTCTCTTTATCAAACATCTCATTATTATTATTATCCTCCTCTATGTTAAAAATATAGACTTTTTTTTTTTTTTACATTAAAAATGAATAACTTTATTTGATCTTGAACAATTGTCTTGTCTCTTACTCGTTATGTGCATTTTCAGCGTCTCTTTTAAGCTTTTGGTGCATTCGCAAATCGATTCTTTCTATTATCGGCGCCATTCTTGTGGGTGGGTGCACTGAGTATGACGCTTTCGTTGTTCATAGCTCGATACATATATCACGACGGGGTCTACGCTGGAAGGAAAAAGACACGGAGCTCGTCACGAACATCGCCAATCGCGTCTCCTCCCCCAATTCATGCGCGAGTAGTGGCTTGGCCTCGCATCGGGGATGAGCTAAAGAATCAAATTTACCTAAACTGTTGAAGAAACTGTCTTCTATCCACTTTTAAGAGCTGTCTTTTGAAGATTTTCCCCTGCGGATGGAAACTACCGCCACTTTAAGTATACCTTTGGTGAATCGGAGGCTCTTTCTGCCGCTTTTCAGTGTTGCCGTTTATCAAGAAAGCGATTGCACTGGTGTTTCATTTAAAATCGAGATTGAGTTTTTCTATAGACTTATGAGTGACTTTGATTGACGTATGTGGGGATTCAATATTGCCTCTGAATAGGCACAAAGTTTCGAGTACACTGAACACAACCTATAGTAGATAGGAAAAGAAAAAAGCAGCAAACTACAGGTAAAGAGGAAGACCTAGTAAAAACAGTTTATATATATAAGATCATCCATCGTTCTCATTCTTTGAGTGAGAGGGCCTTTACTACCAAGAATATCATCCCCACCATCTAAGGCATTCAGTCTTCGGATGGTTCGCTATTTTTTTTTTAAATAAAAATATCTCCATGCAAATATAACTTGTAGGGAGTCTAATAAACTTTATAAATAGATAGTTTAAATAGTAAACTTTACATAAACATATTTGACTATTGATATTGATATTTTTATTGAATTTCGAGAAATTTTTTGGCTTTTTCGATGCCATATGAATGAGAACATTTAAAATGGTATAAAGCTTTTTCATGATCCTGAGAAGTGCCTTGCCCTTTTTCATTCATGATACCAAGATAAAAGTGTACTATGCCAAATATAATTCTTTCGGAAACGTAGTAATACTTTTTCTTTCGTCGGCGAAAAAGTGAACGTAATCTAGTATTACTTTCAACTAGCACATAAGTAGTGTCTTTCTTAAAATTGCCTTCTAAAACTCGTTCAAAAGATTCGAATGAAGTTAAAAAGTCTTGAGAAACACCTTTGCCATAATAGTAGAGAAACGCGATATTATAGGATGCACCTTTGTTTCCCTCGTCTTGAGACAACATATAATACTCGAATGCTTTTTTGTAATCCTTTTTCACACCGTCACCATGCTCGTAAAGTAGACCAAGCCCTCTAAGGGAGAAGCTCCTATTGATTCCCTCAGTTCGTTCGTAGCATTCTAGTGCTTTTGAAAAATCCTGAAATTCAGCATCTGCGGAGTGATATATTCCACCAAGATTACACCATACGTCACCGTTTTTATTTGGTATACTTGAGTATAGCTGTATTGCCTTGCATGTATCCTCTTTGACACCTAATCCTCTGTGATACATATCAGCCAATTTAATCTGAGCATCTGTGTAACCTTGATCGGCAGCAGTTTGATAATATTGGAATGCCAATTGATAGTTTACTTCAACACCCATGCCAAAGTAATATATGTTGCCAAGGTTATAGTTAGCAGTGGCGTTATTTTGATTTGCTGCTTTAGTGTACCATTCGAATGCTTTGGTCCAATTTTGATCAGTTCCGTAACCATTGACATAGAGAAATCCCAACTTGGCTTGAGCATCATCATCTCCTTCATCGGCAGCAATTTGATAATATTGGAGTGCTAATTGATAGTTTACTTCAACACCCCAGCCAGAGGAATATATGTTGCCAAGATTATAGCTAGCAATGGCGTTGTTCTGATTTGCTGATTTAGTGAACCATTCTCTAGCTTTGGTCCAATCTTGGTCAGTTCCGTAGCCCTTCTCATAGAGCATTCCTAGATTTAATTGAGCATCAGCAAGTCCTTGATCAGCAGCAGTTTGATAATATTGGAATGCCTTTTGATAGTTTACTTCAACGCCCGAGCCAGAGGAATATATTTTGCCAAGGTTATAGTTAGCAATGGCGTTGTTTTGATTTGCTGCTTTAGTGTACCATTCGATTGCTTTGATCACATTTTGATCAGTTCCCCAGCCCTTCTCATAGAGTATTCCCAGATTTATGTGAGCATTAGCATGTCCTTGATCAGCAGCAGTTTGATAATATTGGAATGCCTTTTGATAGTTTACTTCAACACCCCGGCCAAAGCAATATATGTTGCCAAGGTTTCGGTTAGCATCGGCGTTATTTTGATTTGCTGCTTTAGTGTACAATTCGATTGCTTTGGTCCAATCTTGATCAGTTCCGTGGCCCTCCTCATAAAGAACTCCCAGATGTACTTGAGCATCAGCAAGTCCTTGATCGGCAGCAGTTTGATAATATTGGAATGCCTTTTGATAGTTTACTTCAACACCCGAGCCAAAGCAATATATGTTGCCAAGGTTATAGTTAGCAACGACATTGTTTTGATTTGCTGCTTTAGTGAACCATTCTCTCGCTTTGGTCCAATCTTGGTCAGTCCCGTGGCCCTGCGCGTAGAGAAATCCCAACTTTTCTTGAGCAACAGCATCTCCTTCATCGGCAGCAACTTGATAATATTGGAGTGCCAATTGATAGTTTACTTCAACACCCGAGCCAGAGGAATATATGTTGCCAAGGTTTCGGTTAGCATCGGCGTTATTTTGATTTGCTGCTTTAGTGTACCATTCGATTGCTTTGGTCCAATCTTGATCAGTTCCGTAGCCCTTCTCATAGAGTGTTCCTAGATTTACTTGAGCATTATCATGTCCTTGATCAGCAGCAACTTGATAATGTTGGAATGCCAATTGATAGTTTACTTCAACACCCCAGCCAGAGTAATATATGTTGCCAAGGTTATAGTTAGCAGTGACGATATTTTGATTTGCTGCTTTAGTGTACCATTCGATTGCTTTGATCCCATCTTGATCAGTTCCGTAGCCCTTCTCATAGATAGATCCTAGAGTTAATTGAGCATTAGCAAGTCCTTGATCAGCAGCAGTTTGATAATATGGGAATGCCAATTGATAGTTTACTTCAACACCTATGCCAAAGTAATATACTTTGCCAAGGTTATAGTTAGCAATGGCGATGTTTTGATTTGCTGCTTTAGTGTACCATTCGATTGCTTTGATCACATTTTGATCAGTTCCGTAGCCCTTCTCATAGAGCATTCCTAGATTTAATTGAGCATCAGCAAGTCCTTGATCAGCAGCAGTTTGATAATATTGGAATGCCAATCGATAGTTTACTTCAACACCCCCGCCAAAGTAATATATATCGCCAAGGTTATAGTTAGCATCGACGTCGTTTTGATTTGCTGCTTTAGTGTACCATTCGATTGCTTTGGTCCAATCTTGGTCAGCTCCGTGGCCCACTCCATACAAATTTCCCAGTCGATTTTGAGCATCTGCGTGGTCTCGATTAGCAGCACTTTGAAGGTAATTTACAGCTTCAGTATAATTTTGGTCGGTACCAAGTCCTTCAGAGTACATAAATCCGAGGTTACATGCCATTTTTGATCTACGTATGTCATAATTATCTCTGTGCCATTTAAATACTTGTTCGAAAACTGCTGCTTTATCAGTTTCCTTTTTGTTGAGATAGTTTAATAGAGCCTTAGCATCTGAGCATCCACCGTGAAAGGCTTTAGTAAGGTAGTTATGGGCCCTCTCGCTCCCTTTTCTAGTTTCAACATCAATAAAATGCATCATTCCTAGATAGTAGCTGCTGCTAGTGTAATACTCATCATCTGTTACGACTAAATTAGTTTTATACCCTCTGATTTTCATGATTGACCAATATTACCTAATAATTGTCTGTTGACAACTTTTCTAAAATATCGTGAGGACTTGGCATGATCAGAGTTAATTATAATGCGGGTTTCATTCGAGTTTTCATCTACGGATGTAGAATTGACACCATGGTGATATATTAAACCGAGCTCGTATATGTCTTCAAGATCAAGTTCCTCAATCGTCGATTCAAACATGTCCACTTTTTTAAGATATTCTTCAGTGAATGAAGCAGGTACATCTTTGTAAATGATCTCTGAAAAGAACCGTGCTTTATCGTTATCGCACAGTTTGGTTGACTCTCGGAAACATTCGAGTGCTTTTTTATAATCTGGTTTGATACCATGACCGTACAAATACATGTGTCCAAGTTTATAATTCACTTCTCCCAGCAATTCATTGTTTTGGTATCGATTTCTGTTGCCATTAAGCTTGACAATTTGAGAAAGAACATGAAATGGTCTTTTATAAAAAGTGTCACCAGAATATGCGTCATCGCAATGATTATAAAGCCAGTTTTGTGCATTTTCATTTCCATGTGAGTTCGAGAGTGAGTACCATTTGACAGCCTCTAGAATATCTTTTGAAACGAGATTCCCTTCTTCAAATAGCTGACCTAATGTGAATTGGGCCATTGTATTTCCTTGTTCAGCTGCTTGTTTATAGTAGTCGATAGCTTTCTTGGTATCTGGTCTAGTCCCTTTACCGTGTTGATAGATGGTACCTAATTGATATAGTGCATCACCATTGCCGAGGTCACCAGATAATTTGTAGTATTTTATTGCTTCAGAGTAATCCTGATGGACTCCTCGACCAGCTTCATATAGTCTACCCAGATGATATACGGCTAAACTATGGGAACAGTCAGCAGCTCGCGAATACCATTTAGCAGCTTCAGATAGGCTTGAGTCTAAGCTGGCTTCTTCATACATTACACCTAGATTATACTGCAGATCTACATTTCCCTGGTCTGCTACTGTGTCCCACATTTGAAGACATGATGCGTATTCAAGCTCACCAAGCATTAATTTGTTAGGCAATTGACTCCTCTCTTCTTCCCACACCAACTCGCTTGATATACAAGTTGCAAGTTGGGCTGGTAGGTGCCCTTGTTGTGCTGCCAGCGTGTAGAGTCTAAAAGCTTCCACATAGTCTCTTTTGGTTCCATTTTGGTACAGTTGTGCTAGTCTGAATAAAGCCTTTTTGTGCCCTTTTTCTGCGGCCATTCGATAGAGTGAAATAATTTTTTGCTGTTCATCTTCTGAAGGATTGTCTGATTCTAGTAACAATCCTAGTTTATAGTGAGCATATATGAAACCACCATTTGAAGCCATTTCGAACCATTTGGCTGCATTTTTGATGTTGTAATGTGATGACTTGGTGTTTGAGGCTATCATTCCAAGCTTGTATTGGCTAATTACATGACCAGACTCGGCAGATATCTCCAACATTTTCTTGATTGCCTCCTGTCGATCTTGTTCGTTGTCAGCATTGAGGCAATTGAGAGTTTCATGCGCTTTCTGGTGTCCCATTTCAGAGGCTTCATTCAATAAAGAAAATGCTTTCCCGAGGTTCTGAGGCATTCCGTAACCTTTCAAGTACATGGTAGCCAGTTTATAGGCTGAATCAATACTACCGGCTGCATGTGATCTCTGGAAGTAGTCTATAGCCTTAGATAGGTCTTGCGTTTGTTCCTCTTTAGTCTTGTCTCCGTAATATAAGCCCAAATTATATAAGGCCAAAGGGGACCCATTATTTGCAGCTCGCTCGTACCATGTTCTTGTTAGGAATGGATTTACAGTGAAGGTATCTATGAAATTGTTGTAGAGGAATGTAAAATCTTGGCTATAAAGGTGACCTATATTACACTCTAAAGAATCGATCTCTCTTTTACAAACTATTATAAACATGGCTGCTACTTTTTCATAGTCAATGTCAGTGGTTTTAGAATAGTCGATTGGGATGTTGAAAATACTGGTAGCGTTACTGTAACCAAGATTTCTGCATTCTTTGAATAAATAATATGCCTGAATAAGGTTTTGACTAGTTCCTTGTCCATGAAGATACATTAAAGCCATTCTATACTTCGCATGTGCGCTACCTTGATCTGCAGCCATTTGATAGTATCCGAATGATGTTTTTGTGTCATAGTGCTGATTTTTATTGTCACCATATGTTTTTGCTAGTTTAAGCTGTGCATCTAAGCTTCCAAGTCGGGCTGCTATTCCAAAAAGCTTCATTGATAATGCAACGTTGGTTTCTAATCCACCACCAAGTTCATACATCTGGGCTAGTTTGTATATAGCATATGGATTCTTCTGTTTAATAGCTTCATGATACAGATTGACTGCCTCAATTGTATCCTGACTAAGCCCTTCGCCACATTCTCGTAATACACCAAGCTGACATTGGGCATCGCTATTGTTTTTGTCTGCAGCAAAAGTGAACCATTTACTGGCTTCGAGTGGATCCTTTCGTACTCCAAGTCCATGATAATACATGAGTCCTAATTCATACCGAGCTTTACTATCCCCTGCTTTAGCAGCCCTCGTGTACCAAATGCTTGCTTTGTTGTAGTCTTGATCAATGCCATCACCATCTTTATACATTTGGGCGACTGTTCGGCGAGCTTCATTCAAACCAGCTTTGGCGGCATTCTTGATCCACTTGAAGGCAACATACTTGTCTTGAGGAAGATCAATGCCTTGGAAATATCTCTTGCCAATATCAAACATGGCGTGCCCATCTGCTCTCGTGCAATACGTAGCCAACTGCTTGATCTTATCCAAATCAGGGGATTCCGAAATATTTGAGATGTCAGAACCGAGTTTTGAAACCAGGCCTCTTTTGGAATACACTTTTGAGATATTTTTTGAGGCCAATGGTTCATTATCAGTAGCAGAAAAGTTTTTATTATGGTAGAGTGACTCTAGACTGTTTTGAGCGACCGTACTGCCTTCTTTAATGGCTTTTCTGTACCATTTTATAACCTCTGTATAATCTTGCTCGACTATGTCACCCTTTCGATAGATACTGGCAAGTGAAATCATTGCATTTATGTTGCGACTTTCAGCAGCCTTGGTGTACCAGTAAAGAGCTTTTGAGTAATCTACATCGGTACCAAGACCTTTCAGATACAAAAGAGCAATGCCATTTTGAGCACTGCTGCTCCCATTATCAGCAGCAACAGTGTACCATTTGAGGGCTTCACGGTAGTTCCATTTCCAACGGTGGTTTTGGTGGTAGATATAGCTGAGATTATACGCAGCATAACTGCATCCTTGTTCAGCAGCTTGCTTGTAGAACTCAATCGCCCTGGATGTGATTTTTCTAATGCCATACCCATGCTGATACAGAAATCCTAGTGTAGAGTAAGCATCTTTTTTGTCTTGGTTGTCCTCTTTGATTTGGTTTCGGCAAGTATCCAAGAGAGTTGAAAAGTACTCTTTGATCTTGGTCAACGTAGGCTTGATTTGCTCTATTCTGTATTCGTTTAGTTCCCTGATCTTGTTTTTCTTTTTGAACTCAGCAGTGGCCCATTCGTCTTCTCCTGCATCTCTCTTTCCACGACAGTACATGCTGGTTTCGATATGATAAAGGTTATGGATCCGGGTGAGAGCTTTGGAGTAGCCTTGAATGGCAGATTTCAAGTACCAATCGTATGCAGTGAATTCATCCTTCTCAACACCTTGTCCAAAGGCATACAGGTCACCCAGTCTAAACTGTGCCTCGCTATTTTGTTGCTGTGCAGCGAATCCAATCCATTTGAACGCGTTTATAAGGTTGTTCTTTACTTGTGGAGTATCGAAATAGGCTTTGCCTGAGCATTTAAGTTAGCACTTATATACATATATTTGCCTATTTGAATATCATGAAAATGCAATATTACCAATATCAAGTTGTGCAAAAGAATCTCCTTCTTTGGCTTCAATAAGTATCTCAGGCTCAAGTCCCAGGCACTTGTCAGGCGGTTCGACTAGAATTAATAAAAAATGTTGTTGTTAATCACTTGCAAGTTATTCTCTCGGCTTTAAGTTCTAATGAGCTCATTTACATACATTCCAAGTCTTCAATCTTCATCTTGTGGGAAAAAGAAAGAGAAAAAAGAAACACCGATAAATAAAGTTTTGGCTGTGTTGTGTATACAAAGCCATCGTAGCACACTAATTTCAAGCGTTATGATTTTAACCGAAATAAGCCAAACCGTGAGTTACTTAATAAATTGCTCCGATTGTTACTATGGAAACATTTTGTTGATATTGCTTATGAAAAACCACAATCAATTTTTCACAGTGGCACTTATTTGAAAAAAAATAGTACTGATTTCAGAAGAAAGAGTGAATGTAAAGAAAACATTATAAAAACACAGTGATAGTAGTAAGATCAAAGGTACATGATTCTAAATTAAATGGCCGCTTGTGTTCGAAAAAGCTGGCGAATATTAAGCTACTCTGTTCAAAATGGATGGAAGCGACGTGTTACTCATCATTTCACTTGAGGAAAAAAATAAAATATTTGCGATGCCATGTCATAAAGTTAGGAACTATTTACATTTACTCTCTCTCTCTCTCTCTCTCTATATATATATTAAAAAAAGATTTTATTTTATCTTGAATGATACAATATAATAGTAATAATATGAAAAATGAATGATGTGTCCTCTCTTCTTATTCGTCATGTGCATTTGGATGTGCATTTTCAGCGTCCCTTTTAAACTTTTGTGCATTCGCAACCAAATTAGCAAATCGATTCTTACTATTATCGGTGGTTGCGCCATACTGGTGTGGTGCACTGAGCGTACGTTGATGACGGCTCTGTTGACGCTGTTGTTGTTCGTAGTTCGATAAATAGCTGCCACGACGTTGCTGCTGTGTATCACGACGCGATCCACGGGGTCTACGGAGGAAGGAATAGACACGAAGTTCATTACGTACATCACCAATCGCGCCCTCCCAATTCATGCGAGAGTAGCTGGCCAGTGGTTTGGCCTCCTCGTTAAAGTTGGCCTCGCATCCACAGTCGGGAACGAGGCGGATGATGGTACCAATGGGGATCGAGAGTGCGCCAATGAGAACTGTGATAATCCATTGGTCAAGTGTGAGTGGAACCGTCTTGAAGGCGATGCCACCAAAGGTGACAATAAGAAACTGGCCAAGCACAACTACCACTTGGACGGCAATAAAGATCCAGTTGTTAAAGATGTCCTTAAACACATTGATGCTGGTGTCGATGCGTCGACAGTTGATTTCATTAAATACCTGAAGGAATACAAAAATGTTGAATACCATGGTACGAAGCACTTGCTGCTCAGAAACAGAGTCACCCAGATGAAAGATTCTACCACCCAAATAGATGGCCAACAGATTAATGATGATTTGAAAGATGGCTTGTCCCAGGATCATCTTGGCCATACGATAGTTGATGAGGTGTGCATTTTTGGAGATGGGTTTACGGTCCAATAAATCGTCACTCGGTGGCTCGGTGGCAAGTGCCAATGCAGCCAGTGTATCCATGATGAGATTCACCCAAAGTAATTGTACAGCGCTCAAGACACTCTCGGCATTTTCAGAAAGCACAGACGAGATGAAGGAGAGGACGACAGCCGCAATGTTGACTGTCAACTGGAACGTCAAAAACTTGCGTACACCATCATTGACGGCGCGTCCCCAAAGGAGCGCCTTGAGGATGGAATTAAAGTTGTCGTCCATCAGGATAATGTCAGAGGCCTCCTTGGCCACTTCCGTACCAGCAATACCCATGCTAAAGCCAACGTCCGCTAGTTTGAGCGCGGGGCCATCATTGGTGCCATCACCCGTCATACCCACCACTTGATCTTGTTCTTGAAGTCTAGTCACCACTACCGTCTTGTCAGTGGGCGATGAGCGTGCAAGTACCTGTAAACGAGGGATGACCTTACGCTGTTCTTCCTCCGACATGCTACGTAGCTCTGGTCCCGTCATGGCAAGTCCTCCCTTGGTGAGAATACCTGCATTGCGTGCAATGGCCTTGGCTGTTGTTAAATTATCGCCAGTGATCTAAAAATCCAAAAAAAAAATAGAAAATAAAAAAATCAGCAAGTCGAATTCAATATTCAGAAGAACTTCAAACCACTTACCATACGAACAAACACACCTGCATGACGAAAAGCAGCAACCGACTCAACGACACCGGGACGTAAAGGATCCATGATACCCACAATACCAATCAACACCAGGTTCTCCAAGGGAGGCTCCTCATCAGAGACACCTCCAAAATCGCCATTGGATAAATCGCGGTAGGCCAGTGCAATTGTGCGCAACGCCTTTTCGGCATAGCCAGAGATAATCTTGTTAAAGTTGTCAGTCGCAGCCTGATCAAGATCCTTGACGCTACCTTGCTGGTCCACATAGTGGCTGCAAGATTCCAATACAATCTCAGAGGCGCCCTTTGTGTGCATGCGATAGTCGGACTGTTGGGGGGACTTGGCAGAGTTTTCCTTGATCTGTGTGATGGTCGTCATGGTCTTGCGCTTCGATGCAAATGGGTACACCTTGGCCACCTTGGCATCATGGCGAATGTCCTTGTAATCTGAGCCGAGCGCCTTTGTGAAATCGAGTAATGCACATTCTGTTTTGGAACCAATGAATTCAATGCCGCCATTCTCTGCCTTGTCTTCAAACGCCGTCGAGTTGACAGCCACTGTTTCAATAAATAAGTCTACCACGCTGGTCTTGCTAAGCTGCTCTGCCCAGTTTTTAGCCTCCTCGGGCTTGTGGAATTCTGTTTCGGCGAGTGTACCATGCGTCACCGTCATTTTGTTTTGGGTCAGTGTACCTGTCTTGTCAGAGCAGATGGCTGTGGCGTTTCCCATGGTTTCACAGGCGGCAAGCACACGTACCAGGTTATTGTCCTTGAGCATTTGGGTAGTGGCAAACGCAAGCGCCATGGTGACGGCCATGGGAAGCCCCTCAGGGACGGCAACGACGATAATGGTAATGGCCTGGATCACAATGCTAATCATGGCGGCAGCGATATCAGCAGCAGGAGGGAATTCAGGACTGAGTGCGGCCGTAATAAAGTACTTGCCCACAAGCACCACCAGCATCAACAACGCGGCGGCAAAACCCATCTTTGCAATTTGTTCTGCGAGGATATCGAGCTTCATCTGGAGGGGTGTGCCCTCGGCCTCATCACCACGCATAGACATCATGGTCTTTCCAAAGAACGAATTCTCACCTACGGCAATCACCACACATCGACCTACGCCCTCCAACACCTTGGAACCCGATAGGATAAAGCAATCGCCCCCATCTGGATGGTTATCGGGGTGCTTCTTCATGGTATCCGACTCACCCGTTGCAGAAGACTCGTCACAGGCAACATTATGACCCTTGAGAAACAGGCCGTCGACGGGAATGATGTCACCCGGCTCCAGCATCAGTATATCGCCCACGTTCAAGTCATACACGCTAATCTGCTGTTCGCGGCCCCCGCGCAGCACCTTGACTGTGCGATCTTCCTTTTTGGCATTGAGTTTTTTAAATTGCGCCTCCTTTTGATAATCGTTGACAGCATTTGTAAGTACAACGGCTAAGACGGCGACCAAAATAGCGGTTCCCTCAACCCTGGAATATGAATGAGAATATATTTAACATATATACATATATTCCTTATCTTACCATCCTACTCGAGGTTCATCTGGTGGATGACGAGGGGAATAATCTTCCCAGATACCAACCGCTAATGAAACAATCGAAGCAATACTAAAGCGGGCATTAATAGATAATTCAACAATTGACGTCATACATTACCTCAGCATAATCAATGTCTTATCATTATAAGCAGCCCAAAGCAATTCAAGAAACGTCTTTGTTTTCGGTTCCGGTAGTACATTCTTACCATATTGAACCTGACGATCTGCAAACGCCGACTGGGAGGATGAGCTGGCACCCTCGTCTGTACACAGACCCGATTCGGGGTCCACCTCAAGCTTTTTACATATCGTCTTGACGCCACCCATCTTTTTAAGTAGCTCGTCGTTTTTGGGGTCGATCAATGCGCCCAGATCGTCGGCACTGAGCTCGAACGATCCTCCTCCTCCGGACTTTTTATTCAGTAATGGTTCTCGTTCGTCACTAGCCATTTTTTTATGCTAGGAAAGAGTGAGAAAAAAAATGTACCAAACAAGAAAAAAAATGGATATAAAGAAGAAAAACAAATGTTTTTAATAAAAAAATGATTATTGTTTTTAAATTATTTTTATATCAGAAACAGAGAGGAATTATTCCAAGACAAGAAGGTTTGTCGGGTGATAAATTCCACACACATGTCCATCTTCATGTTTATTTGATGATAAGAGCCGAACAAATCCCTTTTTCCTTTTAAGATGGTCTATACTTTCTATTCTATTTCAGGAAAAAAAGACAAGAGACCATACTTTATGAACAGATATAAATCCCTTCATGCAAAACCATTTATGTAAGAAGAATTTTTTTTTAATCACTTTTGCATTGCTCCCCAATCATTTGAGAAGAGGATACTATCGATTTTGTAAAATAAAATGTTTGTCATTTATGTAATAGTTATAAAATGCACATCTTGAATCATTCTATTACATGCATAAAGCAAGTCACTGACCTAAAAATAGCCCAATGATAGGAAGGAAGAGTTTCTTCGAAAATGGATTAGTACCCCAGCCATTTACTCATCAGTAAATGAAAGCTATTTTTGAGAGGCATTTTTTGTTGTCAAAATAAAAACTCTTTCATTTACAGGATTGAAAAGCAAAAAGAAAATCATCATCTCCAAATTTCCGTATTTGCTTGAAAACTCAACACTGAAAAGGGCACTTTTAATGTACAACTTAAAAATACTAAAAAAAAAAAATAAAAAAAAATAGCAGTTATCATCAAGTTGAGGGCACTCGATATTGGAGAGTTTTCTACAAAAATTAAATACGGTGTGTTGAGAGAGAGAGAGGAATCTATATTCGGAAAATAAATCATCCGATGCGATGAATTCGATTTTTAATATCTTTTTTATTTATTTCTTTCTTAATCAATAGCACTATCAAGCACACCCGCAAAATCATCCAAAGAACTCAAATCACTATTCAGCTCATTATCCGAACTATTCCCACTGACCGTCGTGACCTTGGAGAGGTGTGATTTGCCACGTCGTTTGGCTCTCGCACGTCGTATTGACAGAAACGGTCTCTTGGGCTCATCCTCCTCACCAGAGTTCTCGCTCTCCCCACCACTCTGGTGTCGATGTCGTCGTTTTTTGCGTCGGAAATCTACATATGTGGTCGCATCCGAATCCGTGTCCCATGCATCGTCAATCCCACTTTCGTTGATAAAGTCCTCCACCTCTCGGTCGGCCTCTGCCCAATCGACGTTCAGTCGCTCTTCGTCATCGTCGACGCTGGTGTTGGTGGTCTCTTCGTCGGCAATCAGGGGTGGTGGCAGTGCATATCGATCTTCGTCCTGGATGGCCCAACGCGCGGTGCTATCCAGTAGCCAACCTGGTGTGACGACATGGATCGAGTGACCGTAGAGCCGTGCGGCCTTGGCTTTGCTGGTCGCTGGGTCGACAGCGATGAGATGCGTGGTCTTTCCCGTAAGATCTGTAGAGCATGTTGCCCCAAACGAGGTGGCCATCTGCCATATCCATGAGAGTGTAGGGTCCTTTGTGGTGGGTGGTATGACATCTGCAAAGACAATCACCTTGTTTTCGAGGATTTTGCGTTTTAAAAGTGGTATAATGCGTGTCACGTCGGCAGTTTGAGGGTTTTGTGTATAAAAGGAGGTATGGATTTTCTTTAAAATCTATGGTGGTTGTTTTGAGCTTCACTTATTGTCTAGGAACTCATCTTCTACTTACCTCTTGTATAGTATATAGTTCGTTATCTTGATCTTTTGTAGGCTCAGCTTTTTTTTCTATTTTTCCTTTTTGGCTTAATTACCCTTTTTTTTTGTGCTTGTCGTTCTTTTATACTAATCTTACCATCATTTTTCTCAGCCGTTTCTTGTTGTTCATCTATATTGTTATTTACAACAACTGTAGGTATTTGTTTATCCTTTTCTGTGTTATTTTCGTATGCTGATGCTTTCTCATCACTTGGGGTGCTATCCGTAGATGGTGTGTTATCGTCTGTTAAGGTATGGTTCACTAGAGATGTGTTGGGCAGTGCATTCTAAGTGTTTTTATTATTCGAAAATAGCCGAGGAAATATAGATTTAGACACAATGAGTTGGTCATCAATTTTTTTTAGTTGTTATAAATGAATGTTACCTTTTCATTTGCATTAATATCACCTGTTCCAAAAAAATATTCAACTGATTTTTTTTTAAAAAATTGGTTTATTCATTGAGTTGAATCCAAGAGACTTACATGGTTTAATACGTAGTAAGTTGGGCGAGTAATTCCATACATCAGATCTATCATCTATCACTACCACCATGGATGTATCGCATGGAAATAAGCGCTGCAACTTTTTTTGTGTTACACCTGTCATCAAGGGTCCATTAGTACAAAACCCTTTACAGATCAAACAAGAAAATTAAGCCATGGCATACTTTACTTCCACTTTCATCACGAGATAATATACGTTCTTTAAAAAAAATGCCATTTGGATCAATCAATTGGGCCACTGATTCAGCGTATGCACGCGTGCCCATGGTATAAATGTGAAGCTCGTATAAAGGTTCTATTTCTTTTAAAAAGTCTGATAAACCAGGTCTTTTTATTTGGGGATTGGATTAGTGCCTTGTTTCTTTTTTTTTTAAAAAAAAAATACCTTAGTTTTATATAGTAAATTAAAGGATTATTTTCCAATGTAAATTGCTTTATATCATCATCATCTTTATTGTAAACTGGATCACAAGAAGCATGAAGTAAGGTTTGGTCCAAGTCAAGGATAAGAGATAATTTCCGATTTTTTAATAACCTTTTTGCGTTTTCAGACTCTAAACGTTCTGCCTCCTTTTATATATAAATGTGTAAGGATGTTTTTTTGATATTGATTATTAATAAGCTTACTGAACGACTGACTGTCAAACCAACGGTATCATAACCCATATTAATTGTATTCAATCCTTGTCTATTATATAATAATATATGAGTATAAACATTATTATATGCTATGATGACTTACGATTCAATCAGTGTACCACAAACGGCGCATAAACCATTATATTGTACATTGTGTGTGCATGCTTCCATATCTTTTTTTAATGGTATTAAATATTTATTTTAATACACTTTATTCTTTACAAGCTGAATAAATAAAATATACTCTATAATATTCAATCGCGTACCTTTTAATAACAATGGGAATAAGAATAAATAAAATAAAGTAAATAAATAACTTGAAACATGTATATTCACAGCAATAATATTCAATTATTATTATTATTGCTATTGATACTTCATTTATGAACCATCTTATCCAAAGAAGAAAGACTTACTTGTTTTTTGTTTTTTTTTTGTTTTATATTGTAAACAGTTGCTTTTTTTTCGATTTCGTGG
>VCJI01001433.1:20355-42802 GCA_024139395.1 Backusella morwellensis
TCCATATTATTAAAAAATAAGCGCATATCATGCATAACAAAAAGATTGTAAATCCATAATGAAAAATTTAGGGTAGCACCCTTTCGATGTTGCAAACAATATGATTTTCAAGCTACAAATCAACCAATCAAAAAGTAGGATTCGTCGTGGCTTTTTTTAAAAAATTACACCAGCTTTGTTTTTAAATGATTTTTTTTCTTAAAAAACAGAACTCACGCGCTTTATCGTGTTTCTTAAAATATAATGAGCAATAGACCTGAATTTGGTGTTTCCTCATCAAATCGAGGACGAGGAGGTGCCTTTCTAGGCTCTACTCGTGCAAACAAGTCGTTCCAAAAGTTTGGACTACCAACAGCAAACACCAACGATCCAACAAACATCCATCAGCGCTTTGAAGATGCACGACGCCTCGACACTATTGAAGATAGGTTTGGATTTGAAAGATACCAAGAAGGACCAGAAAGACTGGGATGGTTGTTGAACATGCATGCCGTAAGTAAAGTATCCTGCTCTCAACACAAGTACACCAACTGGTTTTTTAGTGCATCGTTGAAGACTCGGACTGGGCAGGCGGAAGAGCAGGCGTAAACTATTATTTCATGAACGATAATGGAGAAACATTCAAAACACAGCTCATATACAGCCCTTATTTCTATATTGGATGCAAGGTAACTATAAACGGCGCAATAGCAATGGGGCGGACTGTACTAATGATGTGTTGATGACAGCCTGGAACAGAGGATGAAGTGGAGGACCTACTATCACGACAGTTCGAAAATGTCATTGAGAAGATGAGTCGCATAAAGAAAGAGGATTTGAAAAAGGTGATGTATTTGATGCAATGAATCAGAGCAGGCTTACCAACGTATTTATCATAGCCAAACCACTTGATTGGAAAAAAGGAAACATACATTCAGCTTTGCTTTAGAAATGTCCAGGATTTACTGTCTGTGAGAAGAGTTCTTTTGCCTGTTGCTCAGAAAAACATGAAAAAGACAAACACCGTGGATATTTATGCAGAGCATTGGAAGTAAGTGGGTGCCGCAATGATGCACGGACACATCAACTAATCCATGTCCAGATCTGCAAGCAATATCCATTACGAACAGGAGCAAGAGGCAAGAGCAGCATCCGCCCGAAAGAACCCGAAAGAAGCACTGGATCACATCATTGACATCCGTGAGTATGACATTCCTTACTATGTGCGAGTGGCAATTGATTTGGACATCCGTGTTGGGTTATGGTATACTGCAAAGGCACAGCAGAACGGAACAGTGGAGCTCACAAGAAGGACCGATCTGGTTCATCGCCCCGAACCGGTGGTCTTTGCCTTTGACATTGAAACAACCAAGCTGCCGTTGAAGTTTCCCGACGTCTCGATCGACTCGATTATGATGATTTCGTACATGATCGATGGAACCGTACGTGATAGTAATAGGAATAGAGTAGAACAGAATGCATTATTAACAACTGGTTCCATTTTGTACAGGGTTACTTGATCACAAATCGAGATATCGTCAGCCAGGACATTGAGGATTTTGATTATACCCCAAAACCCGAGTTTGAAGGTCCATTTACCATCTTCAATGAGGAAAGCGAGGAGGCCGTGTTGCGCCGCTTTTTCGAGCATATACAAGAGGCAAAGCCAAACATATACGTAACTTACAACGGTGATTTCTTTGATTGGCCATTTGTGGAAGGGCGAGCACGAGCACACGGCATCGATATGTACGAAGAGATTGGCGTGTATAAGGATGAGGAGGATGAATACAAATGCAAGCACGCGACGCACATGGACGCCTTCCGCTGGGTGAAGCGTGATTCCTACCTCCCCCAAGGGAGTCAAGGTCTGAAGGCTGTCACAACCGCAAAATTGGGCTACAATCCAATGGAATTGGATCCCGAGGATATGACGATGTATGTGTGTGTACAGGCTGATGTTTTGGAATAGAATACTAATGAATGAATGAATGAATGGAATCTAGATTCGCAAATGAAAAGCCTCAGACACTTGCCCAATACTCCGTCTCCGATGCCGTTGCAACGTACTACCTCTACATGAAGTATGTGCACCCCTTCATTTATTCGCTATGTAACATCATTCCCCTGGTGCCGGATGAAGTGCTAAGAAAGGGCACAGGAACGCTTTGTGAGCTGCTGCTAATGGTAGGTCATAATGTATGTATGTATATAGAATGCGCTAATAATCGTAATGCATGAAGGTGGAGGCATATAGAGTCAACGTAATCATGCCCAACAAACATGTCGATAAAGTCACCGATTTTTACGAAGGACACTTGTTGGAGAGTGAAACGTATGTGGGTGGCCATGTGGAAGCACTGGAGGCGGGTGTGTTCCGCAGCGATATCAACAGCGATTTTAAAGTGGATCCCTCTGCAGCTCAACAGGTGGGTGTTAGCAATACAGTACAGTGTTTACTTGGACTATTGGTATTAATGCCTTGCCTTTTTAGCTGATTGATCAACTGGATAACGCATTAAAGTTCACGATCCAAGTAGAAGAAAAGAAGGAGATTGAGGATATTGCAAATTACAGCCAAGTGAAGGCACAAATCCAATCGCAATTGGAAGAGCTTCGTGATCGACCCATGCGCCAAGAACCACCGCTAATATATCACTTGGATGTCGCCGCAATGTATCCCAATATTATCTTGACCAATCGCCTGCAACCCGATGCCATGATCGACGAAAGTGTGTGCTCCACTTGTGAATTCAATATGCCCGATAAAGACTGTGATCGTCGCATGAAATGGCTGTGGCGTGGTGAGTATCTGCCTGCCAAGATGAATGAATACAAAATGATCGAGAACCAATTGACGCTGGAGACTTTCCCACCAAAAACAGCCAACGGTCCTCAAAGAAATTGGAACGCTTTATCTGAAACTGAAAAGACAACACTGATTCGTACTCGCCTGACTGAATATTGTAGAAAAGTATACAAAAAGGTGAGAGAGACAAAGACAATCGAACGAGAGTCCATTATATGTCAAAGGGAAAATCCATTCTACATCGAAACTGTTCGTGCTTTCCGTGATCGTCGCTATGAATACAAGGGCCTCCATAAAAAGTGGAAAGGAAAGCTCGACACGGCCGTCAGCAGTGGCTCGGCTACAAACGTGGCAGAAGCGAAAAACATGATTGTTCTATACGATTCCCTTCAGTTGGCGCACAAATGTATCTTGAATTCGTTCTATGGTTATGTCATGAGAAAGGGTGCTCGATGGCACTCTTTGGAGATGGCCGGTATTGTTTGTTTGACTGGCTCAAAGATTATTCAAATGGCTCGTCAGCTGGTAGAGCGTATTGGTCGCCCCCTTGAACTGGATACAGATGGTATTTGGTGTATTTTGCCAAAGTCTTTCCCCGAAACATTCACCTTTGAAATGAACAATGGCAAAAAGTTCCGCATTGATTATCCATGTACCATGTTGAACCACTTGGTCCACGCTGAATTCACCAATCATCAGTATCAGCGCCTAAAAGACCCCAAGACCTTTGAATATGACGTCAGTAGTGAAAACAGCATCTTCTTTGAAATCGATGGTCCTTATCGTGCAATGATTCTTCCTTCTTCCACTGCAGAAGACAAGCTGTTAAAAAAGCGCTATGCTGTCTTCAACGACGACGGTTCATTGGCCGAATTGAAAGGCTTTGAAGTGAAGCGCCGTGGAGAGCTCAAGTTGATCAAGATCTTTCAAACCGAAATTTTCAAAGTATTTTTGGATGGTCGGACACTAGAAGAGTGCTATTCGGCTGTCGCTGCTGTTGCAGACCGCTGGCTTGATATATTGTTTAGTAAGGCTATCGACTTATCGGATGAAGAGCTATTTGATTTAATTTCAGAGAACAGAAGCATGTCAAAAACATTGGAAGACTACGGTAGTCAAAAGTCAACCTCCATCAGTACCGCCAAGAGACTTGCCGAATTCTTAGGAGATCAAATGGTCAAAGACAAGGGTTTGGCATGTAAATTCATTATATCTGCTCGTCCTCTCGATGTCCCTGTTTCTGAACGCGCCATTCCGGTTGCGATATTCCAGGCAGAGTCTAGCGTCAAGAAAAACTTTTTGAGAAAGTGGCTTCGGGACAACTCTTTAGATACATTTGATATTCGTGACATTTTGGATTGGGATTACTATGTAGAGCGATTTGGTTCCGTCATCCAAAAAATTATTACCATTCCTGCTGCCATGCAGAAAGTTCGCAACCCGGTGCCCCGCGTAAAACATCCTGATTGGCTATTTAAACGCGTGGCAGAAAAGGATGACAAGTTCAAACAGCATCGTATTACCGACATGTTTTCGCGCACTGATAAACCTCTACTTGAAGAGAGAATGGATGTGGATGACATAGAAGAGTTAAACATTTCTGGATCTGCGTCTGGCGCTAGCAGCCAGTTACCAAAGATTGCAAGAGTAAATAAACGAGTACGTGGATCTACGGATGAAATGGATATTGATGTCTTGGCACCAGAAGATGAACCTGCTAATATGCCGGATATACATCAAGATTACTCAGGCTGGCTGGAATTCCAAAAACGCAAATGGAAGAGACAGCGTCTTGTTCGTGCCAGAAATCGCCAAACATTGGGTAGTACACCCCAAGGTAATCATGGTGTTGGAGGCTATTTTAGACGAAAGGCGGGCTCGATTCTGACCAGCATCTGGCAAGTGGTGCAGATTGCCGAAACCGAATTACCTGGTGAATTCAGGGTATGGTTACTTGCCCAGGATCAACTTGTCAGCATCCGCGTCTTGGTTCCACGTACTTTTTACATCAACACTAAAGATCAAGAATTTGATGCTGGAAAATATGACAATCCTCTATGCCAAGTATCTAAGAGCGCTCGTATATTACCACGTTCTCACAAAAACCTAAACCTCTTCCAGTTGAGCACGTCAGAGAGCAACTATCAGGATGAACAAAACAAATACTCGAGAATATTCAATGATACAGCGACAGAAGGAGTCTATGAAACAAAGATACCTTTATCAGTTCGAGCCATCTTAGAGCTGGGTGCTACATGTCAGTATAAAGGAACGAGAACAAAGCAGCAGCACATTGAAGACCGCTTTGATCTGCATGATATTATTCAACGCACTGATGTAACCAACAATTATGTTTCCGAACCAAAAGATTTTCACTATCTGTATCTATTCCATGCTCACTCTGATAACCGACACATCTACGCATTAATGGGTGCACAGTTAACTTTGTCTCGAGTATGCATTGTCGGTTTGAGCAAGAAAAGCCAGCAGATTCCCAACATCACCAAGATGTTTAGAGAACGCCTAGCACATGTCCAGATGAATGGCTTGAGCCAAACTGTGGAATTATCAGCTGCAACTGAATTTGAAACATCTTTCCATTCGAATGAGCACGATGCCCTCAAAGCCATCAATACGGTCCTTACAAAATACCACGAGTCAAAAAGGGTCAAGGCCATTCTTGCCATCAGTTCCCAAAGAACATCAACTCATCTCACACAGCACGCTCGCAGTATATCGCTCTTCCCCTTTGTTCGCATTCCCTCTCTGCAGCAAGATAACAAATTTGATCCACTCAATTGGGTCCAGCCTGTTGTGAGACGCATGATTAGCCACTATTTGGAGTTGGGCACTTGGATTGATGAAAAAATATCACAAGCGCGCTATGCAAATATACCATTCTGTAATATTCCTGATGACCCCTACCTCTTCATGTGTGATATTGTCTTTGCCAGACGCTTGATGAAAAATGAAATGGTGCTTTGGTGGTCTCCTTCACAGGTACCAGACCTCGGTGGCAGAGAAGAAGACGACAATCTCAACCTCACTGACGAAATAACCGATACTGAAATGAATTTCCCAAATGCTTACGAAAATGTGTGTGTGGAGATGGATATACTTCGACTCTGTGTCAATACATTGATTGTAGCGCCTGTTATCAACGAACTCGAAGGTACAGGAAAAGGAAACGGCTTTGATGGTCCCTCCTACACATTGGATGAGTACACCAGCGGCAATATCAAGATCTCAGCATCGTATGGCGAGGGTATGGTTTCACCCAAAACGTTTTCTGTGCTGCGTGGCATCGTACAAGAATGGTTTGGACAAGTATTTAAATCCAACAGTGAACTTGGTGTACACATGATTGATACTCTACACCGTTGGCTATTGAGCACAAACGCAAACATGTACGATCCATCACTCTATGCTTTAGTTCACAATATGATGAAAAAGGTGTTTATTCAGCTTGTCGCAGAATTCAAAAGACTTGGAGCTACCATTGTATTTGCCAACTTTCATAAAATTGTCGTCTCTACAGGCAAAGAAACAATGGACCGTGCTCAGCTTTATTTCAACTACCTTCACCGCTCCATTCAGACAAAGCAAGTATTCGAAATATTGGACTTTAAAACAAACATTTATTGGGATGTTTTGCTATGGATGGACGAGATGAACTATGCTGGTGTTGTTTACAATCAAGATTATCCCACTGAACAACCTGTTATTACCAAATTGTGGAATATCGAAAGTTATCTTCCAGTAGCAACCCAAGACATGTTTAGCAAGCAAGTAGCCGGTTACATTTATCGAATCTATCAGCTCAAAAGGGAGTTCCCCCATAGAACCAGCGATGAGATCAAGGAACCCGACGACACAACACCCAACCCTCGAACCACCGAATTGCAAGCTTATATCAGACGTGACATGACGCGCAAGAACTTGAATTGGCTGCGTCAACTCGTTCGTAAGCAGGAACAACAGAGCATTAACCATGATCCAAATTTGGAGTTCCCCAAACTGGCTGGCTCGCATTTAAATATGGAAAGCCCAGCACTTGAATATATAAAATCACTTTGTGCTGTTCTTAATCTGGATACCCGAGTTGAAGACGATGTACGTATATTGAAGCGTAATGCGCTGGCAACCGTTGGAGGTGTAAGCGATTTTAGCAGCCTGGCACAGTTCCGCAACCCCTGTGAATACTTTAAACTGACTGAAGTCATCTGCACATATTGTAACTACACTGCTGATTTAGATTTTTGCAGAGATAAGGATCTTATGCCCGCTGATGGAATAGCACAACCTTGGAAATGTAAAGGATGTATGTCTGAATACGACAAGCTCGCCATTGAGGAGCGCATGATTACATATGTCCAGCGCTGGGCAACAGCGTACCAGCTCCAAGATTTAACTTGTCAACGCTGCCGTCTTGTAAAGAAGAATAACCTGGCCCTTCACTGTAACAAATGTGGAAACGAATACTCCGGAACGCAGAGTAAAGCCGATGTAGAGCGAAAGCTTAAGGTTTTCAGAAATGTCGCACACGAACAGAAGCTGCTTTATTTGTCTGACGTGGTCGGATGGTGTCTCGAAAGATTGTAAATTACTTGTTTATAAAAATGATAAATAAAGATGATAGACATTATATTGCACCTGTCAATTATCAACGCCTTTTCTTTTTTTCTTGTAAAGAATAAACACCTCGCTAATAAAATGACAGCACCAAATTAAAAAAATAATACAATTTCAAGTAAATACAAAGTGCCCAAGCAGGAATATTAATTACTATACTGCAATATTCCAATATTAACGAATCGCTTGGAATATCCAGCACAGATATTGTTGTGCTTGATTGACCAAGATTCCTTTCGACTCGAGCTAATTGATTTACTGATTGGTTTGCTAATTTGACCAACTCAGAGTATAAAACCTCTTGGAATGATTTTGTGACGTGATACCAATTACCTTTTTTGGAAATGGAATATTTATTCAAAAGTTTTGCATTTATTCTTATTCTTCTTCTTAGTATTATTTTCTTGTTGATAATTGTTATTTATATTTATATACACTTGTATACAAGTCAAAAACAAAATGTATTCAAAGGGTACACTGAACTCGGGCTTATCACCTACGAATCGAATCAGCCTCCCACCAATGAACTCTACTCATTCTTTGCCTCGTTCACCACAACCACCATCGCATTCAGTAGCACTTGCTTTTCAGCCTGAGGAAGAATACAGCGAAAAGGCAACAAAGCCGTACTATCCGTATAAACTACCTGCTTTACACGAAAGCCCAGCCTCAATGTATTCGTATCCGTCCACCTCGTCGTCCTCATATCATTATGCTCAACAGCAAGATCATACGTACGCAGTAGAGCAGCCTTCCTTACCACCCACTCGCTCTCCATATTCTCGAGAGCCACCTTTTTCACAGCAGCGGCAATCAATTCCTCGCCCTTCTACTAGTAACCATGGCCCAAGTGCTTATCAGTACCAAGAAACCTATTACCACCCTATATATAAACACCGAGAACCAAAAGCGGCCGTGAAAGAAGAGAGCATAGCCATACAAGTACAAGATACAGAAGGTACAAGTTTGTTTGTGTTTGTAAGTATGCCATGGTTATTTACTTCATATCTCGTTGTATAGAAAGCTCTACAATGAAGCACAAGAGAGGAATGACGGAACGAATGCAGGAAATTAATCGCGAATTCACTGACAACAAAGACGTGTAAGTTGACATGAAGCAAGGAAAGAGTTTAGTAGGTTTGAATTCTAAAAAAAAATGTTGTCAGTCTTTATCGCGAGAAATTAAAGCAGTTACAAGAGGAATTAAGCGCAGTGGAGCAAGGTGAGGAAAACACACACACACACACACACACACACACACACACACACTTTCTGCAATCAGTTTTAATTGCTTATTTTGGAATATAGGCCAACACAAAGCATTCAATGAGAGCATTGCAGACTTGGAGGAAAAGAGGAGAGAAACAATACAAAACGCAAAACTAGTCATGTTTTATCAAATATCAAGCGTGGATCATGATTGTCAATTGAACTATCAATTGGTTGAAGAGGAAGCATTGGTGAGTAATGCAAAAAGTACTTGATATTTCATTGCCTGCCTTACAATCAAGTGCAATAGGCTGAACAGAGAGAACTGCAAAATGCAATGTTTTTAATCATAGAGGAGAAAAGGAAGCGATTAAAGGAACATAAGGATGGAGAGGTAATTAGGATGACAACAATGGTGGGACGCACTAATAATAATAATGATGATGATAATATAGCTGGAATCACTTGTATCAGGTATTCAAAAGCGCACTTTAAGAAAAAGAGGCGAATCAGAGGCTCCAGTTTCAAAACTATCCAAAAGGAAAGCAGATCATATCCTTTTTTACCACTTAATTAATTAATTAATAATCAACGGTGATATATTATCCTTAACCTTTATTTTCAATACGCTCCAAGGAGAATGTAGGTCAATTGGTTAACGCGTTAGATATCAATGATGATGAACACGATCTTGAAGCTGACTTTGAAGCAATGAGAACAGACAATCCAAAGCCCAATAATAAAAATAAAAAATCAAAATAAATCGGAGCACATGCTACATTTTTTATCTCTTTATTTATATATAAATATCAGCAATGGATGACTTTAACGGTAAAGCGATACTCTGCTTTTACCGAGACGGACTTGTTCAAGGACACTGTATAAGTGGAACTGGAAACAGTCATAGTCTGGCAGGTCAGCATTTACCAGATTACAACGATCCCTTACACAATGACTGCATGGAACGCGATGAATTTTTTAAAGTTCTGCTCCACAACCATGACAGTAATACAGCAGTCTCGCTGGTGCTACGCCGACCTTTGAATAACGATGCGGGCAATCTATTTAGTCATGACCATGAAGAGCAAGTAAACCAAGGCTACTCGTTCTTGTTTGAAACAACCCGCTTCTTGCATGGCTCTGCTGCCTTATCAATGGCGCATAAATACTTTAACAATAGCGATGCAGTCAATGATGGCTTAGTAGTCTGTATCGGTGATATTAGTTGGACCGTCATTGAATCATAATCCCGGTGCATGACGTCATTTCATTATATCTGCCTTTAGCGCTAAATTGCATTATATTCCCTGTTTCTGTGTGTTATCTACGATATATTAATGTAACCTTATTAAATAGCTCGTATCTATTCCTTCTACCAACAGATTAAGCTATATAAAGTATCCCCTTTTTCTTCTCTTGTATTTCTCCATCATTAAATAAAAATGGCGAAAGTAAACGTTGAGGTATTCACTGATTTTGATGGCACTCTTTCTTTACATGGTAAATTGGTCAATATATTAATCATAAGAATCAATACCTACTGATATCCCTTAAAGACACTGGACTACTGTTGATTGATGACCATCGCTCGCTGGGTCCTGAAAGGAGAAGACAGCTGGAACATGATATTTTGGATGAAACCATCACTTACAGGTAATGATTATATATACAGAATACAGAATGTGGATGTTTATGATGAGTTATAAACAGGGACGCTCTTCAAAAGATGTGGGATTCTGTTCATCTTACTTGGGAGGAAGCATGGACCGAGTATCTCGATAGTAAGTTTGAGCCTTAGTTTAACGCAGATAAAATATATACTCAAAACACATATTTTAGATTGTCAAGTAGATCCTGGATTCCCCGATTTCAACGACTATTGTCGTGATAATAAATTCCCTGTCACTATCATTAGCAGGTTAGAGAAAAGTATAGCAGTAGCAATGATGATAACGATGATAACGTTTAAAATAGTGGTATCTATCCAGTTTTAGAAAAAATCATGGCCAAATTCCTAGGTGAAAAGGCCAAGGACATCGACATTGTTGCAAATAATGGCCAAGTAAAGGATAGAACATGGAAGATCATTTGGAGAGATGACTCGTAAGTTTACATTTATATATTTATATTTAGCCTTAAAATATATACATTTTTATATTAAATTCCAACTTTTAATAATAGCATTTATGGTAACGATAAATCGAAAAGTAAGTTGTGTAATCTCCACTTCAAATGACATTTTTGTTATTAACATAAACAAAAAAGCATTGATCAAGGCACGTGAAAATGCTTCTCCTGATACCATCTTTGTCTTTTGTGGGGATGGCGTCTCGGATATTTCAGCTGCCAAGGAATCAGATCTTTTGTTTGCAAGAAATGGAAAGGACCTTGTCACTTATTGTACACGTCAAAACATCCCGTTTATCGGCTTTGATTCTTTTAAAGAAATCCACCTTGTTGTTAAGGACTTGGTTGATGGAAAATCTCGACTTGAAAAAGATCCTGCTACAGGGTTTTCCAAGGTGGTTCCCAATCTATTAAAACACGAGTAATAAAATTAAATAGAGACATTTGCATGTTTTATTTTGAAAAATTGAGCAATTTAAAAAAAGGGGGTTGCTTGCTGTTTCATGTTCCTTATCAACATGGTCTTCTTTGTTTCTCAAGCTGTTAACAGGATCAACAAGATTAATTTCAAGCGTTTCTCTGGATGATTACGATACCATCCTTCAGAGTAAAATGTTTACATTGTGCATTGAATTCGATCCAAAATAAGTCTGCCTCTGTTGTTTTGAGCAACTAAGACTGTTCCCAAGCGACATTTTTTTTAAATGAATCTATTAAACAACAAAAGCATTACTAATTGCTCATTTCTTTTTTTTTTATTTTTGATTATATGCACTCGATCAGCGTTCATAAATAAAATAAAAAAAAGAGATGTTGATACATGTTCTCGTGAATAATATTATCATTTACTAGCTGTATATATCAAGCAAAAGGTTGGATATAAATGTATCCAGCCAATAGGATTGATTATATTTTCCGGATGCTTGCTGTTTATTAATGAAAGGAAAAGTTTGGTCTCGTAACAGTATCATCAATAATGCATTTGGTCTCTATAGCTAGCTTTGTTCTGTCCAAGATATTCTTGGCGTGGTCTTGAGTGCTTTTAGCTGCCTCTATTTGGCAAATATCGAGAGTGTCATGTTTTGAGTCAATTTGACAAAGTATTCTTTCGTCAACCTTACAGCCGATCGTGTTCTTGCCGTTGCCGTTGTTTGCCTTCTTTGCTGCTGTTGTTGTGTTGGAAACGGACTCACCCCATTTAAGGTATTGAGCATCCTGGCCAAACATCAATTCAAAAAGTTCACACCATATTTTAGCCATATAGTCGAACTCAGTAGCATCTTTGGTGGCAGTGAATATGTACGATCTTTGACTACATGTGTTAATGCAAATAATTTGAATGAGTACTTTTCAATTGATAGATAGATATACTTATTTACATATGATAGAGGATTTGCAATATCCATTGCTCATGTTTTGGGAAATCAACAACGCTTGATAGAACAAGGTAATATGCTTTTTCTGGATCACCATCCAGAATCGTCTATATGTACATCTATATATATACAAGTATCATATATATAAGATAAATAAGAGATATTAGGTTTTTAATTTTATCCAGTATTTTATTTATTTTTGATGACAGTCAGGGAAGGTGATTGTCTTGAGTGCCATCAAACACTTTTTGTAGATACTCCCATTGGTGTTGAGAAAAAAGTTTTTTTTTGACCGGTTGAGATGTTTGTCATGTCAAGTATGCCATTTAAGCAATATGCACATATCGCTTTGTCGTCAGCATCTAAGCAGTCAAACGATCGGAACAAGAACTTCCCTTTGGAATTTAAAATGGACGAAAGAGAACGGTTATTGATTTTTACGAGCGTATCTCTCTCTACAACTCGCTTTAATAGATAAAACTAAATTATTAGAAATTTATACTCCTTTGAAATCACAATATATCAAACTTACACATTCCACCTCTTTAACTAATCCAGCTTATTGTTTACTTTTTCTTTTATCACTCTCGTCTCCTTCAAGTAAAGATCTTTGCTTTGAAATATAAGTAAATTGAGTGGCCTTTTCGTTTTGATCTCGCGTAAGATTGATCCAAAATGCAGTTGCTTTACTTGATGAAAGCATCTGGAAAAAAATAAAAAGGTTTTTAGAAGACAGTCAACGGTTTTATTTTAAAACAAAAACACTGACCGGAAAGTCATTGTTCACTTACTCGTCTCTTCATTCACGATATTTCAAGTCGTTGACAGTTTCTCGGGGGAAATCAAAGATACTTGCTTGGAGGTCCTTTTTAATTTTTTCTTCTGTCTGCTCTTTTGTGAACCCATCGCAGAAATAAAGGCATCTCCCACGGTCTCTCTAATTTAATGAAACACGGGGTCCAAGGATGGTTTTCAACAAGTTCTGCCCTTCCTTTGCCTTTTTCGCGTTTTTTTTTGGGTATCGTTACATGCACTATACTTTTCACTACAAATTAAATTAGAGTGATGTCGCTCAAAAAAAATAAATGAAGGTATAACATGAGCATGATATTGTTCTTACCTTTTGCAAAGAGCCAAAACGATGTGAGCATTAATATAGTAGACTCCACTATTCTCCTTCCGTTCATGAAGCCATTTCATTGTTGTAACAAATAAAAGAACTGCACCATGAAAAACGATGATTAACTATTGATAATAATTAAGAATAAAACTAAGTATAACCATGGGTGTGTATTACCAAAGATAACTTACCATATTTTGAGATAATTGGTATCATTCTCACGGAAAGTAAAGAGGTATGTTTTTTGTATATTATAATGAAATGAGAAAAAGAAAGAGAGAGAGATAAATCAAAAATAATTTTCTCCGTTTTTTATTATTTACCCTGCACAACCAAAATGAGCCACATGATCTGTTCTTTGATAAATAACAATCAAACCATCATTCTCTCCTTATATTAATGAACAGTTACCTCTTTTGTAAATAGCAACAACATGATCTATAGGAAGTATGTTCATTTTATAGCAATCAGTGACCCAGCTTAAACATACTTAATAGCACAGGGTACGATTGCAGCGTTGTCCAATACGATGCAACCAACACTACACTCTTTCTCTAGTTGTTATAAAATTGGTGGAATGGTTTTCCAAGGTGGAAACAGGTACATTCCCCTCGCCTTCAATGCTTGGTTAAATACGTCCAGTATTCGTGACTCTAGATCCGGTCTCAGACTGTAGACGTGTGGTAGTCGATGACTGGTTTGGAATGCAAACGTATCTGTTGTCAATGGGTCTCGTATCATTTTAGTTATTTTGAATATTCGCTTCGGAATCTGCGTTTCGTATAACTAGCACCTCTGGCCCCCCTAACCCTATTACCCTAACTCTAAACCGATCTTTGTTGTATGGCTTTAATAAATTAACACGATTTCGTTCGGATCAGAATAGCACGCAAAAAGTCTAAAGAGATACAACATGTTTAGGTTCTAAATATAAGACAATTCTCATGTCTTATCTTCTGAAAATAGAACTGAAACATTTTGCCAATTTTTTGATCTTCAAAATGCAACAGAACTGCCCGTGTGTAAAAGTGGGATATCTAAGATCAATCCCAACTCTAGTAAGAGACTAACCCTGTGACTTATTTGTAGTCATTGCAAAGCATACTTTAATTAGGAACTGTTTTCTAGTGAAAGTAAAAGGAAGTTCACCTTCGAGAGTTGATAAAGTAACTCTAGGAATACAGCACACGATGTTGATATCATCAGGATTTGCAGAATTAATAATCGATACTCGAGGAGTATAAGCACCAATCTCTCTAACCAACAACCTGGTTCTTTATTCTCAGTTTATTTTTCGGGTGACCACAGATCTGAATTGCTATGTATCGTTTTGTCATTAAAGGCTGAATTCACATATCTCTTTAAATTCATACATCGCTAAATTCACCAGTTTGGTGACCCCTTTATGTGTGAATTTATCGAGTAACCACTGTATTGCCGATTTCGTAAAAAGTAGTAGTTTAACAAGAATTTGAAATTATGCATCTTCCTTACAATTTTCTATTTCTGATGAGCCGCTAACTTCACAACATCATTTGATAGAAAGAGCTGGTTTTTTTTAATTTTTTTTTTTGCTAAGAAAATTTCGAGAAAGTGATCCAACATTTCGTAATTTTAAGCAGGAAAGGGGAAAAATGACACAAATAATAATAAGAAGAAGAGTAGTGGCAATGTCACAATTGATGCATTAGGTACGGATTCGATAACTGGAAACAGAAATTTGGAAATCCGTTTTTTGTTCTCGGAGAGGAAAGATTTTAGCGGGCTATCAACACCATATCAATAATCTACCACTCCTTAATAATTACAGGAACAAAAAAGAGGTTTCTTTGACTTGGCAAAAACAAATTAATATTGTCTTTATTGAAGACAACTTTCATAATCAGGGCCGGGTGGTGGGGGCATATTGATTCTCACTATTTTAACATTAGAAAACTATTGGCAGGAAAGGATCCTTTCAAATACCGCACGTGACTGCCTTAATTGGGTGAATCGTGGAGAGTGTTCAAAGAGGAGCAAGATGCCAATCCATCCATACTCCTCCTTCTACTACATCCATCCGTTGCGCGTAAGTACCAGATGATATTTTATGAGCATCCATCCATCTAATATATCCTTTGCTTAGTATGTCTGCCGAACTCGCTGTTGTTTACGCTGCTCTCATCCTTGAGGATGACAATGTTGAAATCACCGTATGTATATCTTTTTTTCTTTTTTTTTTTTAACTGTACTTAATCAAGTACATGGAAGAATGGAAAATACTCATAGTATATTGAATAGGCTGACAAGCTCCAAGCCCTTGTCTCTGCTGCCGGTGTTGAAGTTGAACCTATCTGGTTCTCCCTCTATGCTAAGGCCCTCGCTGGTCAAGACCTTAAGGCTCTTCTCTTGAACGTCGGTGCTCCTGGTGCCGGTCCCGCTGTTGCTGCTGGTGGTGCTGCCGCTGCCGGTGGTGATGCCGCCCCTGCTGAGGAGGCCAAGGAAGAAGAGAAGGAGGAGTCTGATGATGATATGGGTTTCGGTAAGTGTTATAACACTATGAATTAAGAGGTTTATTGACTAATAATGATAATAATAATTATAATTATAATTATAATAATTATAATTATAATTATAATAATTATAATAGGTCTTTTCGATTAAACGACTTGTCGCATTAAATCCGCATAACGCTTGGTTCATATAATCCAAAATAAATATATGTGATTATAAACAAAAAACAAATATTGAAATTCTAAAAAAAAAGATGTTATTGTTGTTGAATATCAAGGTCTATTGTAAAAGCATGGTCCTCGTAGAATCTCTGATGTTTTGGCCTTTTCCATTATCTCAGTACTGTAAACACTGGCTACTTTTTCATTTTCATCGCTGGCTCTTTGAGTTTTAGCGTTTTTCAATACTATTATTGTTATTGTTTTTGATTAGTGTGATGTATTAAAGGAAAATGGGTATAAGAAATGAGGGAGAAAATAGTGGGTTAGATGATTACCTTGAGAAGGTACACAACCTCCATCCATGTGCTCGCAAGTACATTCACCTCCCAAAAAACTTGGGAGGTTTTCTGGTGCAATTTGTTTTTGCAATGCCTCCTGATAATTCGATCCCAATATTTGCACTTTAGCTAGAATCTAATAATAATAAAAAAGTCAATCATAAAGAATGCAGCAACAAGTAGTGGATGATGATATTTACAGTTGGATCAAGCCACGACTTCACAATCTTCCAAACATAAACAAATGTAGAAGGTGCATTAACCAAGAAAAACTTGTTTATTGTTTCCGGGTAATATTTTTGATCAATATCTGCGATTGCGCGAATAGAGTGCAACGCAGGTAAATGTAATTCTTTGTAGTATAAAATAATCATCTATTAGGCCCCTTTTCCTTAAAAACTTTGAATACTTACGTCGCCAGCCCATGCCTGTACAATCAAAAATAATAGTTTCACGGTGAATAGGCCGGCCTTCTCGTTTAGAACACTCCTTCATCACCACACGATGAAGAAATTCATTGCATGCTATGTGATACTGTTGTACCTCTTCAACTGTGGTATTCTTTGCAAGTTCCTTAGATTGATGATAGCCTAGACGTTCAATATAAACAGGGCATCCCTCTTTATCCAACTTGTGTAAACCTATGCCTCCCATGAACTGGTTGATGCGTAGCACAGACTCAGATATTCCAGGCACAGCTTCTAAATTGCTATCAGGAATGGTTGAATAGCCACGCACAGCATAAGGTACTGGAAGCTGATTTATAGCGGTTGCTACCGGATAATTATCTATATCGTTCTCTTTACGCCAAGCAAAGGTTTTTAACAGCTGTTCCTTTGCATCCGCCTTTAATAAAATCAAAAAACGATCAGAAGCCTTATATTTCAAATAATTAAACAGGATAGCTTACTATGCGCCAGTTGCGGGCTATTAAGAATTGTTCAAGATACTTGATCACTTTTTAGTTTTTACTAGAGTATTCTGATGTAAGAATTACCTCATCTGTCAAGTCATATTCTGTTAAATCAAGTTCTTTACGCAGTAAAGCAATTTTTTCTGGCTCCGGTACCATGTTAAAGTAAGTAGAATAGAATAAAAGTGAAGAAAGAAAGCAAGAAAGAAAGAAAAGAGAATATCATCATATATAGAAGGAGGGGGTCGTTACTGTAGTGTTCTAATAACGCTATTCCATGAATAAAGTCATATGAAGCACACTATCTTCTGTTTGATTGCATACCTTTGCATGCATTGGTTTCTTGGTGCGTAAATCTTTTACTCTCTTTTTTTTGGCTTTTTAATGCAAAGTTTATTGAATGGATATTATCAAAAGGAGTGTTTTTTTTTCCATCTCCTATTTTCCTTCCCTTTTGATAATTCCAAATTTATTCATAGAGAAAGTGTGTATTTAAATAAAAATATGTTTTTCTCTCTCCCAAAGCGTGGCATTTTATTGGATACCTTGGCTTTTACCTTCAATCTTTTCACATTGTCAGCGGGAGCTTCAGGACAAATTCGAGGAATGTGATTGGCTCAACATTTTTAAAGATTTTTCAAGTCACTCTTTTTAAAACAAGAGAAAGGCGCAATGGTTGAACTTGTGGTTTTCCCCATTATCTAAGCAAACCAGAATGCTGGACATACTTTTGTCGCGCATAAGAGAGGAAATAGCAATTGATGGAGAAGAAGGTTTTATTTTGAAAATAAAACATGAATTACAGTAATAATAATATAAAAAACAATAGGCATTGACCTTGCGGGTGTCTGGAGCTACACAAGCAATATCATTAGAGATTTAACAAAGTCAATGTCCCAGAATGAGCCTATAATTGATGACAAGTACAAATCGTTTCTGTGGCCACATTTAAGAGCGCTTGATTCAGTAGAGTTTTACAATAAGAATTTAGCAAGCGCTGCTTCGACAGCCACAGTGAAAGCACAGACACCGACCACTAAACGAAAAGGCAAAAATAAGCTGAAAAAGAGCCAAGCAGACTTGGACAGCGACAATGTGTCTGCACAAGTTGGAATCAGCAATGAGGTTTGGATCTTGTTCAAGAGCAGCAACACGTTTAGTTTATATATTGACCTTTATCTTGCATGTACATAAATGTATAATAGATAGAGGTTGGATACACACGAATCGATGTAGAAGGCATCAGCTATCAGCAGCTAATTGAGAAATATGGCGACAATATCCATGCCATTGCTACCAAACAGCTTCAAGAGAAGCAGCTTTACAAGAGCGTGCCTGTAAATAGTATTTGCCTACTTGCGTTGTTACTCTTATTAACCAAGTCCCCCTTTTTAGCCTGTTGCTATTCCCTCTGCCAACCAATTGAAGCTGCTTCAAGCCATTCTCCGTCAACGATCAGCAGGTCTTTATCAATATGATTTAGCAAAAATACTTGGCGTGGATCAGAAAGCCGCCGGCCACTACGCAAAGTCATTGGAAGAAAAGGGCACCATTTTCCGTGTCCCTGTCTCTCTTAAAGGCGTCCACTCCAATCTGTGCATTCATGTCCAGTTTAGGAACCAGCACGAGTCGAACTATAGCGTCACTGGCGAGCAGAAGCCGTACAATGTCAATATAAACGGCGAGTTCATTACAACCGACACGATTCTCAACACAGTCATTGATCTATCCAAAGGCGGGACCAACAACGTGCTTATTGCCCGAGACGTCCTTTATGCTTTGGGATTCGAAAGCAATAGCGACGCAGTTAAAAAGTGGTTCAATCGCAGCATTGCAGAATTAGTCATCAAAGGCCATATGAAGAGAGGACAGACAAAGGTTGATAATAAAGGACGCAGTGTTACTTGTATTGAAGTGACGGAAAGCAACTTTAGTAAGATATTGTTATTATTATTATTATTATTATTTCCCTAATAATAATATGCATGAAAATAGACAATGTCACGAAACAGCCAAATGATCTCATGGATATCAGTTACCCAATCATCGTCGGTGATGCCCAATCAAGCAAATCTGGTACTTGCATCGATATCAACATCATGGAGCAAGTATTCAACATCATACACAAATCTGGCGGCAATGGCTCTTCTAGTAAAGTAAGTCATTTGCGCGGGTTGTCTTGTTTTCCTCATAATATTGACATGCTGTATTGTAGGAACTTGGACTGGCATTGAATTGCGAGGCAAACAGAATGATCTCCAAAGTATTGGAACGGTTGATTGAAAGCTCATCTGAAAACTATCCGTCATTAGCCGTTAAACGTCACTATGAATTCCAGGGTCGCAGACGACAGTTCCGCTACTTCACACTCCAAAACTACATTTCATTGGTTGAAAAGAAAACACCAGACATTGTTCCTTTCCCTGAAATCGAATGGGACGAAGCCAGGCTCAAGGAAATTGATACATTGGAACCCGTGATCCGTACGAGAAAACAAATCAGAATCACCCAGTCTGAGTTTATTTCAACTTACTATGTGAACCATAAAGCAAACAGGAGGGAAGCATCCATGAGGGCCAAGCGAGTAATGGATGACGGTGCAAAAACTGATGGTTCGTCTGATGAGGAAATAAGTACCGATGGACAAAAGAGAAGGACTAAAACTCAAGCTCCTGCAAGAAAAGCACAGCAGTCTGACGCCAAGGCGACGCCGACCAGAGCAACCAAAAGACCTCGAAATAATCCCGGACAGGAGACAGCAGCTACACAGCCAAAGAGTGTAAAGACAACAACAAGCGCAACTCGAACGAGCAAAGCACCAAACTCCAGCGATGAAGAAATGGAGTCCAGCATTCCCATTTCAAAAACTAAGACGAATATTCGATCTCAAAGTAGACCCGATAAAGATAGCAATCTATCTGATCCCAAACAAGTTGATGGCTCGCCAAAAAGCGACGAACCCATTGATGAAACGCCCGCTGCTGTACATCACTCCGCACAAGAAACCAGCTCTACAAAACTTGGTGAAAAGAATAAAAGTCAGGCTAAAAAGACGGGCCAAATAAATGAAGAGAGGCGTACTACACAAAAACGAACACTTGTCGATTACTTTGGAAAAGCATCCAAGAAACAGAAAACAGTCCAATCTCCTGCTCAAGACAACACAAAAGTGGCGTCCTCGTCCTCTTCTATCCCTGATATTATCGACCTGGATGAAACGCCACCTACTGCCAACACCTTGAGTGACCCTATGGAGGGAGTACAAGTCGGTTCTAAAGCAAAACAAGTCGTGCAAGGTGGTCAGGTAATTGATAGCGATATTGTAGTGGCAGAGGCTGCTCCTTTTTTTGCTGAGCGCTCAAAATCCATACAGCCACCTAATACCGGCATTTCTAAACCAAGTATGGAGATTGATTCACCTAATGACACTGTTACCCCAGTATCAAACCCCATCAGTACCGATGCCACTGCCACTACCCCCACAGATGATTCTGCCACTACCCCCCAGCACAGTAATTCTGCTCCTGCCCCGATACCCCTGCCTCCTCAGTCACCTATTCCGGCTCTTTCCAGAAAAAAAGGCAATGTAAACTCATATTCAGAAATTCGAAAAATAGTGCTATTGGATGTTGTTGGAAAGGAGCAAGTTGTCGAGGTCAGTAAGAACATGCGCTCAAAGTTCGAAGAGGCCCATGAACGGATAGTAGGCAAGAAAGTAACAGGCACTGTGTGCCTCAAAACACTTTGGAAAACCTGTCTCGAGCTGGCCAAGAACGGAGACGCACATACAAAAATCATCGATTGCACAATGCTAAACGGTAAAAAGGTCAATCGCAAAGTATTGATACGAAAGGACGTTGATCTGGATGGCGAAGAGCTTAAAGAAAAAATAGAACTGATAAGAACTACACGCGCCGTCATGAGGCCTATTAATCCGTTTACGCAATTTGAAACGTATGAAGCCCCAGTTGAGAGACTTCAAGATCGTCTTACAAGAATGAAGGAAGAAGTATTGGAAAAATCGGACATATCACAACCAGAAGCATCCAAAATTGTGGCAAAACTCAGCGAATATGAAAACAATGCATCTAATTCTGTAACTGGACAGATATTCTTTAAACATGGCCGAGATACAGAGCCAAAGAGGTCCTTCTGGATGATCACAGCCATCAATCATGGGTGGCTATATGGCCGCATGCTTCGGGTAAAGTGCCTGTATAATTACCTTGTTGACATGTTGTCTCGACCAGTGTGTATTCAGGGAGTGGATAAAGACAAACGGACGCTCTCTCTTCATTCCATCGTATACAACATGCCCTGTTCGGTATTCGTCCAAATCATCTGCATTGTACACTGGACGGAGGAGTTAAAGACCTACACTGACGATCCAGAAAATGGTAGCAAGACGTATGAGGATTTCCCACTGTCCATTCGAGAACAGCTGTTCGCCTACAATAACAAGTTTGCAAGGACGCTTCGTAAACTAATGGCTGTTTTGATATTCCTTGGATTGGTGATACCTCATGGAGTAAACTCGGATCAAGATCAAGACTCCGTATTTTCAGAATTCTATCACCTACCCACAGATGTAGAGCTTTGGGACTTTAGATTGAAGTTGGATCTCACCAAAAAAGAAATTTATAAAATGGATACAGAAAAGGGTGGTTTTAACTACTGGAGGAGTTTGCAGTACATCTCAGTGCAGCCCCCGCCAACCGACGATGCCATGTTGGCTACTTGGGACAACGCTTCAGAAAACGAAATTGTAAAATCAATGTATAGAACACGAAACTGGGATTCTTTAACAATATTTACCAAGGCACAAAGAAAAACACTGTCCACCTACGTTAATAAATATAAAAACTATACGCCTGTCAGTAATCTAGGCTTGTGTCGCAAAATCGCCGCAGAAACCGGCTGCACCGTCAACTCCATAAGATCATACTATTCCAAGATCCAGGACATGATGGATTTGAAACGGGAAAAAAGAACTAGGCAGAGGGTTATGCGTGACGCTAATGGGGATAGCTTTGTATTAAGACGGAGAAATCCAGCTATAAAACGTACTGGTTCGTCTCGTATTATTAATCGACAAACAAAGCATATATTTGGCTCAAGTACACGACGTACTTTAACTCCTGCAGAATTGGAGGGCGATGATGCGAATAATTCTGTAATGGATGAACCATCCTATCTAGACAACATGGATAGTATTCCTGTGATGAATAGTAAGTGTCAGCGTGCATCCTCTAGTTCCTTTATTCACTTTTTTTTTTTTTTTTTTTTTCGT
>VCJI01001433.1:42812-58270 GCA_024139395.1 Backusella morwellensis
AATTGGACCAAACAAAAAGATGATTTATTAATATACAGTTTCGTTATTCTTCAACATCGTGCTGATAAAAGTAGATTCTTATGGTATCCGATAAGACAAGTGATCCCAGAGGCAATTAATGGAGGTTGTAGGAATCGACTCTCTAAGCTTCTCCAGAATCCTTTCACTCAAGAGTATATGTCGAAATGTAAATTGCTATGGAAGACCGCCTATGCTGAGGGTCTAGCGAGTGGTGAAATTACGGATGATAACCCAGCTGATAGTATGAATTTTGATTTGATATCCCATTTGGAATATTTTATCAAGCGCATCGATGCAGACTTCAACAAGTAGGTCATATATTAAGAAAAAAGAATCATATAATATGTTTACTTAACCATTTGGACATAGATCTCAAAATATCTCACCTTTACCGGCTTCTGTTTCCTTATTACATGACAACTATGCCATTCGTAACACAAGCTTCCATGGAAACACATTTTACGAAGTTGCATATCATAAAAAAGTCACCCTCATTTCTAGAATACAATGCATGTATGGTCAATGCTATTCGATTCGTACGGCGCTGGATGAAGTGCTTGATTATCCTACTTCTGCTTTGGTGGATGAAGATGATTTGAGCACAAGAAAAGTGAAACTTATCATGATGCTTTGCATGGTAAATTAATAGTCATATTCAATATGCACAACCCAGCTCACTTTCAGTTTAATTTAGATGATTCTTATGACATCTCAAGAATCCTATGATCCTTATGTAGCATATAAAATGCTCGGTGTTTTTGATGAAGAGCTTGTCAAGAGGGCCCTAGGTAACTTGAAAAATACGGGCTGCACGATTACAACAAAAATTTCACGCGTTATACCTGGTACAAGATTCAACATTTCTTCAAAGTGAGTATAATAAACTCATATTATAATATCAGACTAAACTTTATATACAACAATAGATTCTTAAAGAAAATGGCCGACATTTATCCAAAGCAAATGTTTGAGCAAGCTGGGGAATATGAAAAGTATCTTGCACAGGCTGGACGAAACCAGATCAACCCCTTTACCTTGAGTAGTGGTATGATGGCTTGTATTACAGACTTTATATCAAAGAATAAGGTAAAGTAGAGGTTTTTATCTTGGTATTCAATAGTCTCATTATATATATATATATATATATAATAGATACATATCACAATGACAAGTCTTGTGCATCAAAGAAATAAACTTGAATTTGCAAATGCTGCTCGCTTACTTGGTAAATATATCTAGAATGATATGTTTATTCTTTTTATCCAATACTAATCTTATTATAGACCGCCAACTTATCAATTATAAGCTCTCTGTTAAAGCCGATGTTCCTTTGGGTCAAACACAACCCATGGATCCAATGAAGGAGCCTTATATATATCCTTTAGAAATATCTATATTCGATAGAGTATTGTCATCCATACTGTCATCCTCCCCTGAAGATCAAAAGGAACTTACTAAGGATATTGTTGTTTACTTGAATGACTGTGGAAGTTTAGGTTCTGCTGCCTTTGAATTAAGAGATCGGTTCAAAAGCTATAAGGAAAATGATATCTACTCTTGTTTAGAAAGATTACGTCAATCAGACCCTCCACTTTTATGCCTTGTTGGAACCAACTTTGAGCGCTACATATTAACTATCTCCAAATATGTAGATTCGTGGACGGTACTAAGAGATATCTCAGCTACTACCAAAGATACCGAGACTCCACTCTTCCAAAATTTAATCGCCATCAGACCTGCTCTTTGGACAGATATTAATGGTGACACAACATCGGTCCTTTTTAGAGATTGCTGCCAAACTATTGTTGGATGGATCATGAATAAGCCTGGAATAACAGCAGCTAGTTTACATCGTTTTCTCAGTAATTTCATGAACCGGGTCGAACTTAGTCGTATCCTTAAGTGGCTCGTTGACCAAAAAGCAATTAGAGCACTGTCAGTGTGTCAAGAAAACAATGGCAAAACAGGATTGTTTTCAAAAACAAGACTCTCTCGAGCTACTAAATCACCACATTTCAAAAGAAACGTCGAGACATCATATTGGGTGTTACCTGGCTATTATAACAAATTGCCTGTCTAGCCTGGTCATTCATATACTCCACTATTAATCATCATATTTTACATTTCACCAATAAAGAACTATATTAACATGGTTCTTTCTTTATATTTGATGGGCTTATATTTAATATTTTAATGTTTTTAGAAAACAAAAATTGCTTTGCCACAGTTTGTAGAAGAAATTATAACAAAATGAAGAGCATGCTGTTTTTTATGCATAAATTTTTGCGGAAACGCGCTATTTTGTAGTTTGTTTGTTTGTATTTGTGACCTCATCGGAGAAAATTTAAAAATGGTTGGTCTGTTTTCTTGTTTTTTTTTACCGCCACTAATTTGGTTCTATTTTTTTATATTTGCTATTTATTGCGTTCATTATTTCTAAAGTGACTCCAGAGGTTATAATAAAAAGTTTTTTTTTTTCTTGTTTCAAACATGTGAACTTGTAGAGAAAACTGGTGTCGGCTTTGTTATTTGAAGACGAAAAAAAAAAAAACCTGCGTCGTTTGTCATACAAATGGCCGCAGTTTTTTTAACCGCAGTCAGCGTTGAATCATATAAAAACAAAAACAAAAAAGTAAAAATAGAATTTGTCTTTACTCTTTTCTCTTTCTCCATCTTTTATTTTCATTTTTTTCTTACAAACATGTCTTTTGCTACTTTCCCTGCTGCTCTTCCTTACGTCGCTGCTGTAACTGAAAATGATGTATTGGAGAATTTGGTAGAGAGTCTTTCCAAGGAAGAGGTTACTGCTTTAAAGGTGGCTGAAGTGAACGAATCTGGTGAGGTGTCAAATCGCTTTGTGGAAGCCTTTGATAAGATGGTGGATATACAAGATGGAAAAGACGTAGCTTTGACCGACAACGGTGCTCTCACCAACACCACTACCCATGATGCCTGTCTCGATCTCTTTTATGGTATTGACAACACCGGTGATCTTCAGAAGAAGTTGTTGAATACTGCTTGGGAGGAGGACCGTGACTTAACTTTGCACATCATCTTCTACACTCGCTCTATCCATCGCGGTAAATCTCTCAAGGATGCATTTTTTAGTGCCTTTTTCTGGTTGCTCCAAAAGAACCCTAAAACCGCCATTCGTAACTTGCATGTGTTGGTTGATGGTACTATTAAAACAGATGCTGCTTTGCAAGATCAAAAGAGAAGAAAGAAGGCTATGAAAGAAGATGGATTTGATATGGTGATTGAATCTAAAACTGAACTGCGCAGGGATTTCAAGACTCATGGTTATTGGAAGGATTTGGCAACTATTTTGACTATATACTGTCAAGGGGAACTCGATGGACCCACAAAGGATACCTACAAAGCTTTGAGTTGGCCCAAGATGGAGTGTAAAGATTGGAAAGCTAGACGAGATGTGCGAAGAGCCCGTGAACAACGTTGTAAGGCTAGAAGAGAGATGGTTGCTGAGGAAAGAGAGAAGGATGCACAGCATTACATTGAAATTGGTCGAAAGAAGACAGAAGAAGCAAGATCCTTGGCCAAAGAGCAACGTTTAGCTGTACGTCATGAACGCAATCAACGTGTAGGAAAATTGCTGGAGGAAGACAAGGTTTATCAGGCTTTACATGTCACCATTGCACGTCTCTTTGCTGATCAGTTGCGTCAAGATATTTCTCAGATGGAAGAAAACAAGAAAAAAATAGAGGCTGGTCTGTATAAAAAATACTATGCTCTCTCCCACAACCTCAGTTTGGCAGCCAAATGGGCCCCCTCGCTTGGTTTTTCTCACGACAAGCATACTTTTTTGGCTACAACCATTGCAGAGATCCTGTTTCCTTCCAGTGCCTATCAAGAAAAAGATGAACCTCGTGACCACTATTTGAATAAAGCAAGAGAACTCTACCGCAAGCAGTACCTATCCCCTCTTCGTGCAGCTCTAGACTTGACTGAACACCACATGGCACCTGGTAAATGGAACACAATTGATTACCGCCACGTCCCTGCAGTCTGTTTGGAGCAAAATGTCGGTAAATTCTTTAAGCACAGCCCTGATGAATTGATTCGTTATATGGAAGCGGTAGCCAAAGGAGAAAAGAAAGTGAGCGGATCCACCTTGCAGCCCAACCAACTTGTTTACAAGGTGTTCTGCCCTAACTTGCCAGAGAGTCTTATGAAAGTTCTCAATACTCAGCCTGAAATTCATGCCAAGTTTAAGGAGATGGGATTCAACTTGGTGAATGGACAATGGCATACTTTGATCAACTCTATTCGCGACGCTGGTAAGATTGACAATCCATCCAAAGGTCATGTGGGTCTTGGTGAATGTATGGCTGTTTGCGATGTATCTGGTTCCATGTTTGCTGGTGGTGCTAATAAGCCTGAGAATCAACCCATCTATGCCGCCATTGGTCTTTCTATGGTGATCTCCAATTTGGCTAAGCCTCCCTTTAATGGACGTGTTATTACTTTCACAGATGTTCCTTCTTTGCTCAAAATTGATACAAGCTTGTCTTTTACTCAACAAGTGGAGGTGGTGAAAAACTCTGATGCTGGATACAACACCAATATCCGTGCCGTTTTCGTTGATCTCTTGCTCCCCATGGCCAAGAAATATGAATTGCGCCAAGAAGACATGATTAAGCGTCTCTTTGTTTTCTCAGACATGGAATTTGATTGCGGTTACACTGGATCTGAAGAGTTCGTAACTACCTACGAGTTTATCAAAGAAGAATACAAGAAAGCTGGATATGAAGTGCCTGAGCTTGTATGGTGGAACTTGGCTACACCAAACAAATACGCTGATCAATTAAATGCGCCTGTCACTAAGGATAATGAAGGCGTTTCTCTTCTTTCTGGTTTCTCGGCAAGTATGGTTAAGACTTTCTTGGACGGTGACATGGAGGAGGAGGCCGAAGCCGAAGCGAATGCCCAGTCAGAAAAGCCCACTGATGCACCAGCAAAGGCCAAGATGACACCTTGCGAATTTATGAAGAAGGCAGTTTATCACAAAAGCTTCCAAGGATTAAAAGTCTTTGCTTAACCTTCATGCTTGTAAATAATTTTCTTATGTATATATAAAACAAAAAAATTCATACATTCATTATAACATTGAACAAAAGTTTTAAATAAATAAATAAAAACACACTTTAGTAATTTTAAAAGTCTTTTCTGCGTTTCTTTTTTCCTTTTCTTTTGTTTAAAAAAAATCATGATTGAATACAATGAGTTTTTCATGGTAGTCAATCAACGCGTGTGAAGCGGTGATGTTTACCAAGCGTGTGAAGGTGTCTTAAGCCAATCAGATAGTGTAATTTTATCTTTTGGGGCATTTAAGTTATTTCAATTGACTGTGCGAAATCATGCATTCAAATGTTATTTTTTTCTTTTTTCCAAAGTTATTCCTCTCCAAAAATTGATATTATATGTAAAATAAACTTTAGTTCAAAATAAGGATGTACTTTATTAAATCAGAGAATTTATATTCTTTAAAGCTTTGATTTAGCAAATGCTTGTTCGTTTTTCCTGATAAATTCGATAGCGCGCTGAAATACACAAGTTAGTATGATTGTATATTATGTTCATGTTTTGTAGTACATTACCTCTCTACCACCAAGTTTCTCAAAGACTTCTTCCAAACGCTGAGCCAAAAGAAGATCTCCCTTAACCTTGATTTTACCAGTCATATAGGCTCTTACACCTGTCATACTAAAAATTTTGGGGCATGAATTTACTGTATGCTTTTTGTGTATCTATTTAAAATAATTTACCCTCCAGTGATAAAATTAACAAGGTCACCATCCTCTACTTGAATCTTTACAATACGAATTTTACCCTTGGTTGCGTTTCTAGCTTCTTCTTCATTGGAAGTAATAACAGGGATCACCTCATTACCTAATCAAAAGTTTGATATTTAGGAACCGAATACATGATACAACAATCCATTTGTTCGATTATTATTGTGTCTTTGTCATTTCAATAGCTACCTTGAAGCAAGAAATACCTGTTCAATCAATTAAAAAAAAAATAAGTATTCATTCAAATCCATACGCTAAAGACGACATACCATGTAGCCTGAGCCTTCTTTTTCTTGGTAACTGTAACAATAAAAAGACCCTTTAAGTTGGGCCAGAGATTTTTATCTTCGCTTAATTGTCTTTGAAGCTCAGGCAATAAGAGATCAGTAGCAAGTTGTTTTTGAGCCATTTTTTTTATTAAAAAAAATAAAGTAAAGTAAATGAAGGAAAAGAAAGGTGCAAAATCATAAAAGCGGAAGAAACGTTCAATTTATGCAGGAAAAAAGAGGGGTGAGATCGTTTTCACATGCTGTCAACTCGGTCAAACCCCATCAATGCTAATTTTAAACCAATTTTAGTATTAAATTCTTGTATCATCTTTTATTTTCCACAACTTTAATTTGAAGAAACTGTGTCCTCTGAGTCTAAAAACAGCATCCCAAATAAATTGACACAGAAATCAATAGTTATGATAATAAAAAATTAAGCATGAGTGCTGCCATGAATCAAGTGTTGGTGTAGGTGTTTAATCAAATTCATTGATTCATTCCTTTTTAGCTGGTATTCATCTTGTCAATAAGAATGTTTTTCTGATGATTTTATTACTTTGCGTACCATTTTCTTATGGGGCAAAAAAAAAAGATTCCCTTCGATATATTTGATTCACTTCACATGTCAAAACAATGAACACTATACATTTAATTATCCATTTGAAAGATAATAAAGAACTTATTGAATTATTTTAATGCATATAATTGTTAACTTTTAAGAGTGGGGGAACGAAAGGGTTGGGGGAATAGAATTACACGTTTTTTAGAGCTTGGAGGAAGTGGCATTTTCCTTAAATAATCTATCTTGGTGTACAAATGGCTTGATGCACTCTTCATAACCATCAACAACCAAAGTATGGTTCAAAGGCTCAGCCTCGACCATCTTGGTCATAGCTTTATAAGCATTACCATCATAACGACCCAATGCAGAGTGGAGATAGTAATCAGGCAAAGCAAATGCATCAACCAAACCAACGGCGTTAGGACGGATCTTTTCCAACAAGTTGATAACCTGTTCCTTCAACATGGCGGACTGTTCGGAGGAAATGTAACCAGAAATCAAGAATTCGGAGAGTTCCTTTTCCATGGTACTCAAGGCAAAGAGGGCAGCACAAGCCTTGAGAACATCCAACATGGGACGATTCTGGCTCAAGGTAGGATCACTTTGGAGAGTAACGAGGAAGTTGCGAACCAAGATGAATTGACAATGCGCTCTAGAAATACGGCTGATTTCAACCAACATGGAGTTCCATGAACGACCATTGCGGTCAATTTGTTCAGCAACTTGGGCAATACCGTAAGCAGCACGGAATCCAAAGGCAGACAAAATCAATTCAGGGTTCATGAAATCAGAAGCAGTTGTAGCAGGGCACTTGGCCTTGGGGTTTTCGAGGTATTGAGTCAAGTAATTGATGGTGAGGTTGTGTTCAGAAGGCTCGGCCTTACCAGCAACAACGTTGCGGTAGGTTTTTAACAAGTATCTGGCAGTTTGTTGTGTTAAGATATAGTTATCACCTTCCCACTGGAAAAAAAATACATTTAGTACATGTATTTCTCATGTTTTTAATCACACACGCACACGCACATACGCCCTCTCTCTATCATTTTTGATTCCTTTAGTTTTATACTTACAGTGACATTAGGAAGATAATCTTGATAGAAAGAACCAAGACCAGAGAACATACTGTAACCATGACCACCACAAGCGCGTCTACAATCTTCAATGGATTCAATAGCCATGGTTGTAGTCAAACTCTTAAGACCGGAAGAACTGGCGTGCAAATCGGCCAAGAGGCCAAAGTTGCCCTTCTGCATTTCTTGTTGGTTCAAATCATAGAGACGAAGCATCTCACGACCGGTGAAGAAACATGCATATGCGGAAGCAACATGAGGTAAAAGGCGGTATTGTTGCATGGTATAATCGAGAACAGGTGTCTCGATGACTTTGCCATCATGCTTCTTGGGGTTGGCAGCATCAACAAACTGCTGACGGATAGTGGAGTAACGGATAGCAACGGTAGTGGCCTTTGCAAGAGCATAGCGAACACCTATAAATGAACAATATATACATAAATATATTTTCCTCTTCCTTCTTTTTTTTTTTCTTTTTTTATAATCCAATTGTCCTCCTTCCCACTTACCCATAACAATGTTTGCACGAACATAAACCATAGTACCATAAGACAACTTGGCATTAGGAGGTTTGCTGTAGACACCAGTACCAGGCTGAACCTGAGAATACTTTGCAAGGAAAGAGACGTGAGGAACGCGGTAGTGATCAAACATGATGAAACCGTTATCGACAGCATTAAAACCAAACTTGGGTCCAATATCACCAACAGTGATACCAGGAAGAGGTCTGTGATCTTCCAAGCTACGGATCTGGACACAGAAGGGATGAGGTCCATAATCCTTACCATCAGTAACAAGACGGGCGTTAACAACAGCATAATTAGCAGCTTTACCCAAACCACCAATCCACCACTTTGAGGCAGTGAGAGTAGGAGAGTGGATTTCAAATTCATTTGTTTCTGGGATGTAAGTAGCAGTGGTTTCGAGACCCTGAACGTTGGAGCCGTGGCCCAACTAAATAAGGAAATAAAATCAATACCAAATTATATATATCTTATAGGGGAGTTTTTTTGTATTACTTCAGTCTGAGCATAGCAACCAATGATTTTATGTTGCAAAGCAGGTTCAAGGAAGAGCTTCTTTTGTTCATCAGTGGTCTGATTCTTCAAAGTGGGAATGAACATACCATAGTGGAGGGAGAACTAAAAGAACGTGATGATGGTAATAGTAGAATTATTAGTATTGTTTTTTGATATTTTTTTGGTTACACGGGCTGCCTATCAAGACTTACAGGTGTTGATTGATCATAAAGGAAGTTGGCAATCTGCGAATCTTGGTCATCCCAGTTGTGCTCCCTGATAGATTTTTTGTTTTTGAAATAAATAAAAAGGATATTCAATAAAAATAAAGGCATTATAATTTTTTTTTCTTACTTGGCGAGTTCAGCCATGCGCTTATCCTTCCACAAACCAGTTGAGATTTTATCAGGGCGACCTTGGTAGTAACGTCCAGATTTATCAAAGGCAGGTTCGTTTTCAATGATTGCCAAAACTTTGTTCATTCTATCGAGCCATTCCTCAGTATACATAAACTTTGACAAGGCCTTGACATCAAAGGTAGTCTTTTCTCTTTCGGCATTCAAGAGATATTCACCACCGGGACCACGAGGTTCAATGTTAGGGAATTTTGTTGCGACGTTGTTATTAAATGTAGCCATGGTTGGTTATTTAGTTGAAGAAGAAAAAAAAATAAGAAGGAAGAAAAGATAGAAAGATAGTTGTAGCATAGATTCTTTTTATACTCAAAAGGATATAATTTGAACGACGTGGGAATTAAATTTAGTAAAATAAAAAGACATGAGCGAGAAAAAATAGTGCCCATTTTAAAGTACCGCGTTATATCATACAAAAAGATCTTGTTACTGAAATAAAGTAAATGACAAATACACGCATTTTGCTTATCGGACGTTTGTATTGAAAACAAGTGCAGAACAGGTTTAGTTTGATTTCTTTATTAAGGCATATTTATTTGTTTACATTTGTAAGATAAAAGGTAGAACCAGTGTCATTGTAACGGAATTGATTTATAAGAATCAGTTGGATTTAGCAATAAAGTATATAGTAAATAGAATTCGTTTACGTAATATAAAAAAATTAAACATAAAAGGTGGATTTCTTTCAAAGATCCGAATGTATTTTATTTGATATGTGAATTACCTATAATTACCCATAATTTACGCGGTTTATAATTTGAATTACATATTTAAGATTATGAAAGCAGGTTTACATTAAGCTTTATCCGTGCCACAAGCGTCAGGTCACGCGGACACAAACTTTATTTTAATTTTATTATGATTATTATTTTCTTACATACAAAAATATGTTAATATTTTATCTCTTTCTAACTTCCAGCACCAATGCATGGCCATCCATCAGTCCATAGAAACCCAATGTTTTACTGTTATTCAGCACAGTGTTTGTGGTTGCAGTGGAAAGCTTTTGCTGTCCCTGTGGCATTCCTAATTGTGATGCAATACGGTCCTTTACTGTTGAGACCAATGTGTTGGGTAGTAATCCAGACACTGAAATGCTTGCACCAGTTAAGTTCCATTCAGGCTTGTCTGGATTATTGGGTGTTTGTACAGTGAGCGTCATTGTAGGCTATTTTTTAAAGATAAATATTCGTGATGAGAGTCAGAAACACATTTATTTATAATTATAATTGCAAAAGCACTTACAGTGGCAGTAGGCCATTCTTGCTCTGGCTCTGTACGAGGCTTTTTATCTGGTGTCGAGGGTGTCTGCTCTTCTGCCTTACGAACAGCAGGAATGACAGGCGTGGTTGCGGCAGGAGGCTCTAGTATAGCGGCAGGTGGAGGAGGAGCACTAGTGATTGGCATACCGCCATTAGGAGCATTGTACATGCCAGGAACCTGGCTAGAAAACGCTTGGCCTTGATCCATTGTATTATAATATTGAGGTGGTGCATAAGCAGTATGAGACATATCTGGCTGTGATTGGCCAGGGATTTGAGGGCCAATATCCTCACTATGTATACATGTTAATAGATAGTAATAGTAATAATAAACGAGATACTTACGAGGTGCCACCGATTCTTTGATGCATCAATGCAATCTGGTCATCCAACTTTGTTTTATTTGCTCGTTGGTTTGCCAAGCCAATGGTAGCAGTGTGACCATCCCAAATAACCCTATCGCGTCTCTTGGCCTCTTCTTCCTTCTCCTTGATCTTTTTATTCATTTCCATTTCATCCGAGCCAAAGATATCGGGACGTAAGCCAGAGAAGTTTTTAAGAATCTTCTTGATATCCGTTCCCTCCTGCAACAAGTTACTGTCCTTGTTTTTGGCCTCTGATGCCATCTTTTGCTCCTTCCACTTGGAATCCAGCAATTCAATACGCATGTGCTCGTCCATCTCGCTCACTGGAATGGCTTCACCACAGCGAGGACAGATCTGAGTCGCCTCACTTGTCTTTTCAGGCGTGACGCCAATGATTTTAGGCTTGTAGCCCGTTTTGATCTTGATGGGTGCGTTTGTATCGGGTACTTTGGGTGCGGCAGGTTGGACGGGCGTCTCTTCGTCCGATTCATCCATGTCGACATCGTCAATATCCATTTCAACATCGTTCGCTGGCTTTGTGTCTGGTTGAACGAGATTGGGCATGGAAGCCATGCGTTTCTGTGCCAATGACATGTTTTTGAGCTCGGAAAGGCTCATGGGAGGCGGCAAGTCGGCCTGCTCGTCTGCTTCAGTAAACTCGACTGTTTCCACGACAACAAAATCATGCCAATCGATGCTAGCGTATGCAACTATGGGTTACAGTAATGCAATTCAGAATAGAGTCGATGCAATGTCTTTACAACTTACTTTTCTCCTTTTCATCTTCATCCTTCTTCTTCTTTCTTTCAGCCTCTTGCCACACAACCCACTCCACCCGCTCCTTGATTCTATCCATAATGTGGTATTTGTCATTCTTGTTGGTCAAGAGCTTCTCTTGAAGGTCTTTGGGAGGTAAAAACACTTTGGTGTATTGCTTGACAAGCTCAGTAAAGTACGGGAATAAACTGTGCGAGGGGCGTAAGAAGTCAAACTGGTAGTTGCGAGACTCGCGCTGCGCTAATTGCCCAATGAAGGCACGTCCATTACGAGCTGCAAACTGAGCAGTCAGCTTCATAATGTCCCTATAAAAAGGATTAGTTTGGATCCAACATGTACTTTTTTATTCCTTACAAATCTTGAGCAGACATGGCTGGCATTGTGGCAGAGAACTCAAAGGATTCAGGTTCCTTTGGTGCCATGTCGACATCTGGCTGTACCGGTGTTTCTTCTACTGGATCATTATTCATGTTGTCTCTTTGAGGAGCTATTTTACAAAGAAAAAGGTGCGATGAGTGGGACGAGTATTTCAAGTTGATGAGGTTTACCTCTTCCTTCTCGCACTTCGGTAAACTTGAACTGATAGTAAGCATGGTACGGATCATTTGGATTCAAAAAGTTGAACTTGTTGTCTCTATCAGTTTCACGAATGCGGTTAGCTAGCTCTGGCCCTTTGTTAGCCAAGAACGCGGCTGCCTTATCGATGGTGCCTATATTGGTGTTTATATCAGTTGAAAGTACTTTTTGCTCTTGTTATTGAGTCACTTTACGTCTAACATCGGGAGGAGGATAGATAATACCAGCTACTGGCTGTGTGCTTCCTGCTTGTTCTACTTCCATTGACATTATTAGCAACAACAAGAAAAAGAATAAATTTACTACTAATAATAATAATAAAAAACAAAAAGAAACAGTGTGCGTGTGGCGCGACCCCAATAAACGCCGTCACATATTGCCATTTCAATGCAAGAATATCACTTGCCTTCCGCCTTGGAGGCTAGTTGTGCCTCATAGTACATCTTGACCAAGGAAAAGACTAGATTTAGCTTTGATACTCTATGACACTGCTATTAATAGCTCATTTACAGTTACAGGTAACTTTTCTTTGCTTTAAACTCAATTGCAAGCAAGGTCAAATTGCAGATATTGAGGACTTTACCTGAGCTCTATATAAAGGTAAGCGATAGAAAATGAACACACTTCTTGTCTAGTATTCTGTTGTTATACAAAAGAGGTGAGTGTATCTAATGGAACAAATTACACAATGTCTGAAGTATCCGATATGAGCCATTTACGAAAAGATGAAGAAGCAAGAAAAAACAGGGAAGGGCTGTCGGGGTACATCATGAATGGTTTGCAGTGTGAAAGTGATGGAAATGTATATACTGAACAAAGACACCATCTGGTTTCATGGGCCTTCAAAAAAAATGGTACTCGAGTCAAAAACCGCACGCCGACCATATAAATGGAATTTACACTGACAACAGACGCGTAAATCTGCGCTGGGTGTCTCAGAGAGAGAGAGAGCGTTTTACAAAATAAATCTACAGACTTGTATCAAATGACTGAAGACTTTAAATTGTAAGTGCTACCTTCAAATTAACGCAAAGTAGTTTGAAGCTCATTTTTGTGAAATAACGGTCAAGTGTGCTTTAAATATACCAAATGTGGGAAATGCTTCGACCATGCTGTGTTGAGAAGACATTTAACCACACGACATGGGTTAAAATTAGGCAAAACCTGTGAATTTTCCAAGTGAGTTCAAGTTAGTTGTTGATCTTTATGTTAACGCACTAATGTAAAACTAGTGAGAATGATATAGTTAAAAGTAATTCAGAAGACTACAACGACGTTCTCTTCTCTTGTGTTGTGTGTGGTGTCGTGGAAAACACCTTAAAATCGTTAAAAGACCATTGCATTGAGATCCACCCAGGAAAAGGTAGAGGCGTTTTGTTTTTATTTTTCCTATAAAATGATTCTAAATAAATCTTGACAGCTTTGGGCGATGAATATGAATATGAAGAAGATGATATTGATAAAGAGTCAGAAAAAAAAGGTAATGATCAGTTTTCCCGAAATAATAATAATAATAATAATAATAATAATGGTGATATAACCTATGTCAAGTAGCTCAGTCGCTGCGAGCCAGAGGACACTTATCGTTTCATGACAGAAACATCTACACTCCAAAAGCACACGCTCGAAGATACAAAGTATTAAAAACGCTTTCACCAATGACAATAATGACAAAGCTCCATCAGAAACAAGCAAAGCATAAGGAGTTAAGTCTTGGCCTACCAATGAATATCCGTGAAGTGTTGGATACGGAGACTTTGGATAATAGTGACGCATCACAGTGGGTCCCCGCTTTTTGCAACAAATTTTTGGAAAATGTCAAAAAATCATAAGAAATCCTGTAACTTGTAACCTGCAAATAAGAAAAGTTATTCAAATTAATGAGAAAAAGTTGGTGAGAAATAAAATGGGTTAAGGGAAGTTAAGGTTTTATCATTAACCCACATCCGAAAAACAGACATTTTGTCCCTTAATAGCCCTTAATTGGCCTCAAAAGGTGTATATGATCTCCAAAAAACGTTAATGTGACTCGTTAATGGTTGGTGAGACTACACTGGACCTTGCATTCCTGGCGCACTGTTGCGTGCCTTCTCCATAGACAATTCGACGTCGTAAGTTTTTATATTTCTATCAATATTATTTAATGTGTTGCTAAGTTTTGTTTTTCTATATATTCCCGCTCACAATGGCTTTACTCTGGTGTTTCTGGTAAATGCTCTTCTGCTTTGTTCTCTACGCTGGACTCTTGCTGATTCTACTGGCACTTGCTTTCGATTCATGGTGTTTAGAACATGTTTGTTTATTTTGAATTTACAATATTGATTGTCTTTGTACATTGATGGGGTTTTTATGCAAACATTATTATATTTTTTTTCTAAATATTCTCTGCACTCTTCTCAATTATTGTTATTTTATTTCTCAAAATGTTTTCTCCCTTTTCTCATAAATTTGTAATTTTTTCTCAATTTCTTGAATAAAACAGAATGTTATAATGTAAAATACTATATTTTTAACAGTCATTATATTAGTTGATTCTTTATACCAGCATTTTATATAGCTTATTCTTGTTTGTGGATTTATTTTGGGTTTTGGTATGATTCAAGCCATTTTTCTTGTGCAATTTGAATATCTCTTGATTTAAAAAAGGCATAAGCTTCAAGGTAAAACTTGTCAATTTCGTCATGTGTTTTTCGAGTGTAGCCTATAGATTAAATCAATGTAATCAATCTTGAAATATGTACAAAATAGAGATATACCTTGACAATAGTGCCCTGTATTTTGGTATGTACAACCATAGCGTTGACATTTTCTTTGTAGAGATTCTTTCAAGCTCAATACCAAAAAAAGAAATACCCCTCCCATCAGTAGTGTAGGGTTTTCCATATATATACATATCGATAATCCTTCTCACAAGTTGGAAAAAGTATGATTTTGAGATCCGAACAGGCTATTTTTCTGAATAGAGTAAATTTATCCATATATGGAAATTAAGAGATAACTCTTAAATCCTGAAGACCTTTTGATTATCAAAAACTACAGTTTTAATTAACCCCACAATTTGTCTCAGATATGAACGGCATTAATGCGTGAAACATATATATATTCCATTGTTGCACGCATGATAGTATAGTTTTAATATTCCCAGAGTGGCGTTATCTTAGTGTGACGTGGGTTGCAATGCTTTTTTTTTTCATTTTCAATGCTCAGGCACCACATGGGCTTTATCCCTTCCCGAGATTTCTCATATGCTGTTTTTGCAAATATTTTCTCACTTAAATATGGGACCGGGCTTTATGTTTATTTGTAAAAAAAAA
>VCJI01001433.1:58280-70491 GCA_024139395.1 Backusella morwellensis
TTTATATGGATTTTTATTTATTAAAACGAAAAATAGTGTAGAGAATAATATACAAGTGTTTATGGTTAATTATCAGATATATTCCAATGTTCGGTATCACAGTCTTTTATCGGTGTTGGGTACTTCGACTTCCTGTAGCTCGTAAGTCTTATCACCTTCCTGGCTATTATTTTCGTTATTTATTTCAAGGGAATCGTAATCAACAGCTTTTTTAGAATCCTTGTCATAAGGTAGATCTTCAAATTTCTTTCCGAGAACAACAGTACTACCATGGGTAAAGATCTATAAAAGTATTCACGTTAATAAAAGATCAAATTAAAGTACAAAATGTATACATACAGCATCAATTTCTTCAAGAGATCTTCCTTGGGTTTCAGGAACAAAGAATAATACGATGACAAACATAACCACCGCTAATCCAGCATAGAAGAAGAAAGTCCCGTAGGAAATCGACTCTATCATAATTGGTGAGACTTTACCAATAATAGCGTTTGAGGCCTGTCAGCAACATTTGTTAGCATGATTATAACATTTTTTAAATGCAAAAATGAATATGAATTACCCAATTCATGGCTGTAGTCATAGATATACAAATAGCTCTAATTCTGTTAGGAAAGATCTCTGAACAATAGATCCATGGAACGGGGTTCCAAGCAAACTCCATGCTAGTTTCATTTGATTAATACAGATCAAATATTAAGAAGGGTTCAGCAGATGGATGCAAGTTTATAAAAAAATTTCTTGAATATTCAATTCGATTGGCTCGGTTAAATATTACGGTTTTTATAATTTACAAAAACCACTGCTGAAACCTCTTATTAGTAGTTTTATATCTTACCTGACTGCAAACAAATAAATCAGTACAATACAAACATAACCTGCAGCAGCCGATGGTGTACTTCCAGAAGCTTGTTCATTGATAATGTAGTACAATAGTCCACCAAGTACAAAAAAGATGATGGTGTTTGCAACAGATCCAACCAAAAGAAGAGGTCTACGACCAAATGCTCCATGATCGAGAAATAAAAATGATATAATTACGAGGAATACTTTTACAGCACCTATTGTTTTTAAAGAAAAAGCATGATTAGATGACATATTTTAAAAAATTACTACCAGGAGTTACCATAAACGCCCGTCATCATTGAACTTAGGTTGGAATTAAACCCAATCATTTTGAAAATAGATGGGCCATAATAGTTCTATATTGTTATTATTTTAGTTCCTAAAAATTTATATAAAAACAAGTGAAATGAGATGGCTTACAATGACTGTGACACCTGTCCATTGCTGAGCCAATTGCAGGAAGCAACCAATGAGGATACGGCGTACGTTGTATGAGTGTAATAATTCTTTGAATCTTGAACCATCAAACTCCATCTCAGTTTTGACAGCAGAAAGGATGAGTTCAATCTCTTCAACGATATCTGGATGATCAATAGGTTTGCCTCTTAATTTTGACAAATTAATAGTGGCTTCTTCTACACGATCACTATGAATATAAACAAAGGAAATTAATAAGCTTATTTCTGTTTAAATCATGTACAAGATATATTTACCGAAGGACCAGCCAACGAACGGATTCAGGTAAAAAGAACATTCCCAATGTCATAAAAATTCCTGGAACAAGCTGTAATCCTAGTGGTAAACGCCATTGTAAATCACTAGCTGATAGTCCCATAAGGCAGCCATAATTAATCCTAAAAAGAAAAGTAAGTACTTGATTTTTATAAGAGTGAACTAGTAATTAGTACCAAAATATAATGCACATTCCACCAGAAATGTTAAGTTGCCATAGAGCTCCAACTCTGCCTCTCGTATTCAGAGGAGCTATCTCAGCAACATACATTGGACTGATCATGGTACAGGCTCCGACGCCCCCTAAAAGTATAGAGAGTAAGTAATGACTCAGGGTTTTAATGTTTCTGAATTATACGTACATCCACAACAAAATCGACCAAATAATAACATTGGTAAATTTTGCGATGCTGTCTGTAAAGTAGCACCAATTAAATAAATGATTGAATTAATTATAAGTGGCTTTTGTCGTCCAATTTTATCTATTTTTTTTTTTAAAAAAAAGGTTGTTACAACGTCGTCTTTTTTAATAGTGATTGAATTGTACCTGCTAAAAGATTTGCAGTCAGAGCGCCAATACATGCGCCTGCTTGAAGAATAGAAACAATGTTTCCCGTGGTATCTGATATTTGAGCAGCTGTTCCAGTAATACCAAAATAATCGTTAAATGTCGGTGTGCCTGATATTCCTCCAATAACGCCAGCAACAAGTCCAAAGTATAAACCACCTAGACTTGGTATTACTGTGGCGAAAAAAAGCAATAGATTCATTTTTATGTTTATGTGAAAATGAGTCACAAAAAGTAAAAGAAAATGAAAGACAAAAGAAAGGCAAAAAAATTGGCTTTGAGATCATTTAATTTATATTCATCCACCAAACTAGGATAACACTCAGATTTTTAGGAATATGAGTGTAACATCCAAAGTTTAAACCTATTAGTGAGTAATTCACACCTAATTTCGTACGCAATAAGTAAGCTGTGTCATTTCCTACGAACAGGTATTCTCAAGATAACCCTCGAGACCAGAGTAGTACCATTTTCGAATTAATCAATTCACATAATTTGTATAGGTAATTTTAATAGTAATTCTACAACTTTAATAAAAACTTGAGTTTTTTTTTTTAAAAAAAACAGGGAGTCATGGCGCCAGCAAGTAGTTTACAACAGGAAAATATATATATATGCTTTATTCGGTACCCACCGAAAATAAGATTGTGCATTCTCTCTCGTTTTCATCCCAAAGCTAAAAGTAGACAGATGCTTGTTCCGGTGGTAATTCTCACAAGCTCTTTGAATAGTAATGTAAGTTTACCATATGATTTCCGATTTGGAAGAGATCATCTCAAACAAATAAAAAGGTGATAGCTGGGATATGACACATGTAGTACCAAGCTTTTAGGGTGTTTTTTTTTAACTAGCGAAGAAGAATTATGTTAATTATTCTATCCTTCATTGAAAATAAAAGAATAGATTGCTTCATGAATAATAATAAAATTTCCGTTCAATCTTTTAGTTAACACCGGGAGCCATCTTGTTGTTAGTATACACTATAGTTAAATCTGTAATTCACACAGACTCCATGGAGTTTAATTTACAGAAAACTGAGATCTAAAACCTTAAGCCAATAATATTACTAAACTTTTTAATGTCATAAAAGATTCCAAAATACTAAAATAGTATAATTTATGTATAGAACCCACTTTGTTATAAGGTTGTGACCAATGGTGTTTTTTTTCTAAATCCTGTTTTTTTGGGACCGAATGTCAATATATCCAATAAGCATTGGCTTTGTTCCAGATAACTTGATAATATAAAAACTTGGTCTAATGTGGTCTTTTGAGCTTTGCATAACTACAGTATTAATTATTATTGAGGTTTTTCGTTATTATTTTGATACACAGGGACTCCTGCTTTTGTGAAATGTAACGCAAGCTCTTCTAATATTTAAAACTTACGGAAATGACGGCTTGAAAGTAATTACCTTATCTAAAAAGAGATTTACTACTCGAATTAAGTTTTCATGAATAAAAGCATCGACTTTTTTGAAGAATAAATATAGCAGATATTCTACAATCCAAGTTTAACAATGTGACTAACTTTACTTTTGGTAACTCATACGGAGTATTTGTGTGGGTAATGGTGTTTCATGAATAAAAAAAGAAATGAATGCAAAAATATATCCATTTAGCCATACGTATTGGACTCTCAATATGCAGCGATTTGTAAACTTATGTTTATATTCACTTATAATAGAGAGATAGGTTTGTCTCTTGATAATCTAGTATATCAAAATTGCTATAAATTTTGAAATGAACAGTGTCTGTAAGAGTAAGTTATACACCACTGATACTCTCAAAAACAATAGGACCTAGTGTATACTTTATTATGTAATTAAAAGCATCCCTGTATACTAAAAGTATAACTAATAGTTCATGCCCACCAATGAATATAAAGTCAATGGCTTTTTTGCTATTATAAAATCAAAATGAATATGCTATGGTATCTCTTGTTTGTAAGATAGGCACACATGTATTTTAATCTCTATTAAGCAAAATCCTATTGATGTAATGTGGAGTCTTGGCAGAAATATGACTTCATTTTCTTCAAAAATAAAAACATAATAGTAATAAAAGGGAGTTCTAGACTTGGAGAAGCGCACATGATTTCTTGAAAAACATCTATTGATTGATTGATTGATAAAACACAGTACACTAACAACTTGAAGTAAAAATGAGTGCACTAAGTATAAGTTCCTAATTAGTTAGGATACACAAGCCCTGTCTTTCCCCACATTTTTTTCTTTCTTTTGAAACCTTTTTCTCATAGATTTCAACAAAGGAAATATTCGAAACTGATAAATGATATGGGAAAATACACAGCTTTTTTGGCATAAAAAGAAGAGCTTTTAGAGCTTTTTGAGTACATATGTTAACTCCTGGAAACCAAATACACACACCTATATATTTCTATACTGACGTATGATTTAGCAAGACTTTGATAATAAAAACTATGCACATAATTTCGATCATTATTTTAGCCATAGCTACTTATACCTCAGAACAGTTGAAGTATACGAAAATTAGAATTATTTATTTCAGTTTAAATAAAAAACTGTGATCTCACTATCTATCGTTGAAAAATATTTCAGCATAAATCATTGTTGCTATAAGCACTCATGCGAAAGGATTGCCTCTTAGATACACCTTTCTCACTAAAGTATGGTTTCCATGTATATAAATTTGTCAAAGTATCTTCAGTATCTTATTCCATATAGTGCAAAATAAAGAACAAGTGATATTAGAGTTTTTCTTTAAGAAAAAAAAAAATAGGTAATATACTATGTTCCTTGAAAAACTAAAAAATGAAAATACATTAGGTTAATATGAAATGTCAATATGAGAAACTATTCAGCAAGCTTAAGGTTTCACGAATCCGGATTTTCCCCATATCTGTGGATTTTTTTTTCTCACAGACTTAACAGCGGAAATATTCCAAATTTATAAATGATGGGAAAATACACCGTTTTTTTGACATGCTTAGATCTTGTTGTACAGATCTGTTAACTCCTGGCGACCAAAGACACACAGGCCAAACCATTGACTTTAGCTTGGACACAAAACCCCACAATTATTTTAAAGTTCACTAAACATCTATGTGCCACAAACCATACACATTATTTGCATGAAAGAGTATCCATATTATCTTACCATTCATTTACATATATGTTTATTGTTTTGCAATTTTTAATACAATTTAAATACAAGTCTATAAAATATCCTATAATATCAACAAAAAGTACAAGGATTTTGTTGCTTTCGTATAAAACCAACTATTTGCTTTGTTCAGCAATTTCAACTTCTTCAATTTCAAAGTTTTTTTCACTTCTGGCTCCTGGTATTTCAGTTGTACTATTTTTTCCGGATATATTATTTTTTTCATCAGGGAAGCGAATATTTTTAAAATTATCACCAAGAACAATGACTTTACTATGAAGAAATATCTATTCACATAAAAATTGTTAATTACATGTCCTGATTCTTTGCTTTTTTTTTACAGTTTACCTCATCAATTTCTTCAAGCGATTTTCCTTGTGTTTCAGGGAGAAATAACAGTACGCATATAAATGTAGTGAGGCCCATGGCGGCATAGAAATAAAAAATTCCAAAATCGATTTTTTGTATCATCAATGGAGTGATCTTGCCAATGATTGCATTCATACCCTAAAAATAAAATCTAGTTAAGCACTCATATAATAAAAAGAAAATATATTATTATATACCCAATTGATTGCTAAAATTGTATAATGCATAGTCAGCGACATGAAAAAAAAAAGACAAATAATTTTTGCTAAGTTTTTTTTTTTTTACCTGTAGTTAAGGAAATGCAAATGGCTCTGATTCTGTTTGGAAATATTTCAGCGCATATGGTCCATGGAGTTGGGGCAATGGTAAACTCCATACTAAGTAATTAAAATAAAACCAGAGAGCCAGTGAATATAACATGTAATAACAGAGAAGAGTGCCAACTTACTTTATGGCAAAGACGTAAATAAATACAATAGCTGCATATCCAAGAGCTGGGTTAACCTCATTTCCTGCATCACTTGCTCGGGTTGCAGTTAAAATCAAGCTTCCTAAGATAAGAAAAGAAATAGTATTTCCCATAGCACCACATAACATGACTGGTCTTCTTCCTGCTACTTTTTTATCAAGGAACGTAAATGCCAATGTTGTGAATAAAATCTTCATGGTGCCTATACGCTTGATTAGCTTTAATCATTAAAAAGCAATTTAATTTTATGGTCAGTTCATACCATAAATTCCGGTCATTAATGAGCTCACAGTGCCTTCAAATCCAATCAAGCTAAATATTGATGGACCATATATATTCTAAAGGCAGATTAGTTTTTTTTTTCTTCAGAAAAAATTCTATGTGGATACTTACGATAACTGTTACTCCTGTCCATTGCTGTGCACCCTGAACAAAGCACCCAATCAATATACGGCGAATGTTTGTAAATTTGGTTAGTTCATGTAGCTTAGAACCACCTTCTTCTTTTTCAGAATTGATTGAGCTAACAATCAGATCAATCTCCTCCAAGATTTCTTCACTATCAGCAGGCTTTCCGCGCAATCTTGAAAGGGCCAAAGTAGCTTCTTCTGTTCGGTTACTATATGATTCCATTAGATATTATATAAACTTTATGTATATTTAGCTTACCGAAGGACCAACCATCGAATAGATTCTGGAATAAAGCCTAAACAAGCAAGCACTACAAATCCTGGAATAACTTGCAGGGCTAATGGCAGGCGCCATTGTAATTCACTCTCAGGCAAATTTGTTACAAATGCGTAGTTTATCCTATTTTTTGGATGTTAACATAATTCCAGAAAGTTTTTTTTTTTTAGTTACCAATATATAACACCAGCTCCAACAACGAAATTTAATTGCCACAGAGCTCCCATTCTACCTCTGATCTGCATCGCGCACACTTCGGCAACGTACATTGGCGCAATCATAGTTGCAGCTCCAGTACCCCCTAAAGAATACAATACATTTCATGAGAAACAAATCGAATAATAATAATGATAAAAATATGCTCATACATCCACCAATGAATCTCCCGGAAAGCATCATGGATATATTTTGGGAGCTTGCTTGCAATGCACACCCAATTATGTAGATAATCGTGCTAATGATCAATGCTTTCTTTCTTCCAAGTCTATCTATATAATTTATTTTTATAAACTTGGGTTAGCCTATAGTAATGGATGTCAATGGTGCTTTGATCATTACCAGCTGCAATATATGCTAGCAGCGCTCCTCCGCATCCACCTGCTTGTAAAACAGACACAATATTTCCAGTTACGTTTGTTGTCGCATCAGCGTCTCCATATAAACCAAAGTATTTTAGAAAGGAATCCATTCCTGTCACGCCTCCGATAACACCTGAAACTAGACCAAAGTACATACCACCCAGACTGGGTATGATAGCGGCTAGTATCGATAAAATGTTCATTTTCGTGTTACAGTAAAGAAAAAATATTGTAAGAAAGATTTCTATCAAAGGCGAAAAAAAAAGAAATGCTTAAAGTATCTAGTTTATATATGAAATATAAACTCTGCTATATAAATTAAGGTTTTATGATTTCATCTCTCGAATAGAAATAGTAATAAAACTTGAGAGGTGAAGGAGTCGGTGTAACAATGCTAAAAAAAAGGTGGGGGGCTCGAATACATAGTGGATACGAACCTTACCCAATCTATAAGCCATTTTTGTTACATTATTGCCCAGACAATTTTCCCAGAAAAAAAAACGATAGCGTTTGTATTTACAAAGTTAAAATCAGAGAAAGACAATCTGGGAGAATACTGTATATTTCCAATACAATTAAAGACAAAACCTTATCTCTGTTTTATGAAATATCTATCGAGAATATCATATGCTTAGGAAGAGCTACATACCTTTTGAAATTTAGATAAATATTGTCTTGGTTATCGGATTAAACCGAAAACTTCAATAACTCCTACAGTCCTTTTGTGCGGATTCGCTTTTGCCACACACAAATTTATACTCAGGAAGCAGTCTTTTTAGATATTCTGTTGCAAACACAAGATTTTAAACGACAATTTGATATAATATTCACATAGGGTGTAACGATAATAGGGAATGGAGTATCTCCACAATCCAGATTAAACCATTTCCTTTATTTTTAACCAAGAGTTTGTGTTTTTGGGTCAAGTATGAATTGATTCCCAAAAAGAGTAATTCGCTTTTTCAAAAAAAAAGGGACTAGAATTGTATATCTTCTTCTCCTAAAAGGTATATATGCATATAAAAACTTATAAAGAAAATAAAAAAAAACAAGCAGTGTCAATTAATTTCATTCCTAGTAATGCTAATACCATATATTATTGTATCAAACGTTTCTCCTTTCAGGCTCAGCCTTGAGCGCAATAAAGGTTATTTCTCAATAGGAAAGAGTAAATATATATATATATATTGCTGCTACATGTGTTAAAGAGTTAACTTATTGAAAATTACTGGTGAACTCGGGCCACTGTCCATGTAAAAAGAAACAATATTCATCAACTAAAAGTGTACTGAAGCTCTCCATGGTTTTACATCTCTATGGAAATACTCAATTATGCTAAAATAAAGTTGTATGCCTGTTTAATATATCTTTGGCCTATTATGTGCATCTTATAAAAGATTGTTTTTTTTTATAATTTAATTTAAAAATATGAAGAAGAATCGAATAAAAGAATCAATGAACGCTTATTAAAGAAATCAAGCTTGTTGGTGAACGCAACTAAAGAGCTTAAAAACTGGAATTTTTGATTTAATTTATTATAAAATAAATTACTTTTGATGATATTGGAAGCATATTATAGTTATACTCATTTATTTTATTTTACTTTGAAAAGTAGACAAAAATAATAAATCAAAACTCGAAAATTAACTTTGAAGGTAGTCCATCCAGGAAAATGTTTGGAATAATTACTTAAGAATGAATAAATAAGATGTTTACTATTGGAAGATGGCTGTCTGGATATTTTCTTTAGTTAGAATAGAATTTATACCTTATTCTTAACTTATGTGAAAAAGATGAATATATTAAACTCTATTTAATTCGCTTTTATAAGTAATTAGTGTCTCTTAAATCCTGATCTCCACTCCGTACATGATTAGATAAGCATATATTTTTTTGTGTATCATATTATATATTTATTTCGGGTTTGGTTATTTGTTCAAAATGAAAGTGGCAAGCTATAAATACATGTAAAAATACTTTGAGATTATATTTATATTTATATTTACTTTCATCTGTAAAACGACATGAATTTTTTCCCCTTTACGATTTTCTTACAATCCCTGGATGAACTTCAATTTTTTCTAATTATGCTGGTGCGAGCCAATGATATAGCCTTCCGACAATAGGATAAACAGCTAATATAATCACAGGATTTCATGAGTTTCGAACTTTTTGTTTCTAAATTTAATGTGCTGAATATCACAAATACCATAGAGGATAACACCACTTTCCTTTAAAATGGAGGTTGCTTTTTAGTTTATAGGTGTATCACAAGTGCGTATTAACTATAATTTTACGATCAAATATACTGCTTGACGCTTACAAGCCTTTAAATGTCTACCGTTTCAAAGTTTTTAGCATTTTCAAATATAAAACTCGATTGCAGTGCTATTTCAGCGATATATAATCACTTTACCTCGAGGTAGATCTTTTGAATCGAGAAGTTTACCAAGTTATTTTAATATTGGAGAAGAGTGGCATGCCTATCATTAAATGGATATATAACACAATGATAATAACTGGTATTTCTTTTACAAGGCGCTTATGACATCATCTGTAAAAATAGGAGCTTGATATATTTATGCATTTGGCAGTTTTTATCCTAAAAGAAGATTGATATCTAAAACGTTCAATCACGGAACACTAAGAGAATTGGGCAATTAAAATCTACTGCCTGTTTTCATTTTGAATTGTAAGCTTCCTTGTCTACGTCTCTCTCGCTACAAATATATGACTCAATTTCAACAACTTGAAAAGAGGTCGGGTTATATCTGTAAAAGTTGAGCCATGATTTAGACAATGACGTTTTTAAAATATGTACTGGGAATTTAATTGGTCAATAAATCGAACATTTTATATTTGGAAACTAAAAACTACGTCTTAAATCCAAATGAAGCTGTTATTAAAATCGTAAAATGCAAATTGGAAATACTCTAAGTATGTATATTGCAGTCCAGCTGCATCATCAATTCTAGAGTCTTTTATTGGTAACAATATTATAAAAAACTTGCTTTTTTTAAAATTGTTGAAAAACAAATAACTTGACGTTCTACGTCATTTCATTGGGTGATCTGTAGAACCAATGATGTTTCCTTTAGAAATGAAATAGGAATGAAGGAGCTCTTAGTAATTTGCTAATGAATGTTTATATTTGAATAATAAAACTAAATAAGTAAAGAAGATAAAACCTTCATTGAAATCTTCGTAGGCAATCGGTAATATTTTTATTACCTTCAACGCGAATGATGATAGGAAACACTGGGTATCAATATAGCGATCATTTACCAATGCTTTTTGGTAATTTGATATTTTTTTAAAAGCCAGACTATATTTTTATGCGTTAAGTATTCGAATCAAATGGCAGGATTAGCATTTATTTTCTAACGTGGATGTACTTTGTATAAGAATGGTGATTCGAAGATGGGGTCGTTATCATAAAAGCGAGTGTTCTTCATATTGTTTATATTTATTATAAGTATATTAATAATTTTGATTAGCATAAGCAAAATCAATCCATGTATACATGAATTATATCTTTATTGTTATATTTTGCATTTAATAACATACACAGTTCTGAGCGGAAGACAAACAACAAAATGGAAGTGGTACAGCAGGAAAGCTTATTCCAAATATGGATTGTGCATCACTTTCTTTTTTTTTAGTATGGTCTTGACCAATAAAAAAGCAGGATGCAGGCTTTTTTTTCCTCATTTTCATTATGGGGGGAAAAGTAGCATGGAAAGAGAGACCTATTGGGTACAATGTGGCTTATTGTTCATTCATTATAAACCAGTTGTACTGTTTTTTTTATTTGTTTGTTTCTTTAATATTCTTTACTCCTTTTTTTTCACTTTCTTTATTTTTGATAATAGATAACAGATAAAATGAATTTTTATCCACCTGATGATATTTCACCACCGGCAACACCGCCTAGTTTCTCCTCAAACTCTTTTAGTCGACCTAAACAGCGTTTACGTACTAGTTTCCAAAGCTCAGAGTACCCCCTTTTATTTGATGAGGATCAATTACAGCATTTAAGGCATCTCAAAGATTCTTTTATGCAGCTAGACTCGCAACAAAAACACATATTTCTACATGAATTAATCAACTGTTGTGATAATGCACAACTGACTTATCTCCATAGCCTTATTGCACCTCGTTTGAAGATCGACTTTCTTAAGGAGTTACCCATTGAAATATCGCTACACATTCTTTCGTTTATCGATGATCCGCGTACACTTGCAAGAGCCGCTACGGTGTCTACCCTTTGGAACTCACTTTTAAAGGATGAAGCAACATGGAAAGCGCTTTGTATGAAGCACCAGTATCGCAGACGCAACTCAAGCATATGCGGGGGAGAGCTGCTGGAACCACCGAGTCAGCGTCAAAATTTTTCCTATAGACAGTACTTTAAAAAAAAGTATAACATTGCTGCTGCATGGGCACACGGAGGTAAAGTCAAGGAAGTAGAGGAGGGCTTTGGTGATGGTCTTGTCACTTCGCTTCAGTACGATGAAAAGTATATCGTGGTTGGTTGCGATAATCATCGGATAGAAGTTTTTGATACAAACACCGCTGAAAAAGTGCGGACTTTGGAAGGTCACGAAGGAGGCGTATGGGCGCTGCAATTCAAAGGTGGAGAGAAACATGATCCAGAACGTGTACTTGTTACGGGTGGTTGTGATCGGTAAATATTACCTTTTTATTAGCATAGTAATACTACTACTACTACTACTACTGCTACTACTACTACTACTTTTTCTTTAGTGTTAGTAGTAGTATTGCTATTAATATATATATATATATATATATATAT
>VCJI01001433.1:71375-85516 GCA_024139395.1 Backusella morwellensis
CAAAACAAAAAAAGACTCCCTTCACACTCTTATTTGTATCATCCATTTTTCCTTCAATACTTTCCATGTCGTTTGTTCACTCACTCACTTTTCATGTTTCTGCTTTATAAAACAAAAAAAAGGAAAAACCCAAAAGCAGCCTTGTAAACCATTTCCCCCTTATTTTTTCATGTTTTTATTCTTCAATATTATCACTTTATTCTTCCTGAAACATTTCATTATCATCATTAAACTGAATTCATTAGATTTTAATAATAATTATATAATAAACGCTTAAAATAATAAAAGTATTCATTAGTTTATTTAAAATTAAAGGGTATGTGTAAATCTACTCGTAATGATTATCGTCATTTGTTTAACGCATATTGTAAAAACATTATTTTTTCTGCTGTTGACCTCCAACGCCCTAGTAAGTAGAACTAAGTTAGTAATTTGACAGTGCTCATTAAATATGTAAATCTATATTTATATATTAACGTACAGGATGTCCGAACCCAAACCACCAAACAAGAATGGCGATCACTATAGCAATGATTAACGTGATAAAGAAGCAGCACCATTTTTTCTAATTAAAGTAAATTAAAAGACAAGGTAAAATCAACTTTATAAAAACTTACAGCGCGTGTTGATCTAGCAATGATAATTGCTTTACTAATATGGTCATTGCCTTTTTCAACGTCATTGTGTATTTCTGAGGCATTGGATTCTATTTGGTCAAGGGTTTGTCCCTGGTTCTCAACCATCATTTGCATATCTTGGAATAATTGAGCGAGTTCCTAAACATTTTTTTTTCCAAATTACTAAAGTTCGAAAAGAGATGATATGATTATTAAACTTACAAAAATAGTTCTTTGTATGCGTTTAATGTCATCATGTCTTGTTTGTACTTCTGACATGATTGCACGAGCTTGACCAGATCGACTGAGCTGAAAAAGTAGAGCACGTGTTAGAATAGATGTATATATACTGTTGTACTGTTATAATTACATTATTTGCAAAAATCTTGTTTTGTTGATCAGAATCAATAATCTCATCCAGTTCTTCTTCAGTGACATCTTGTTTGACTAATGATGAACAATATTAATTACTTGTTAAAATGTAACCAATAATAATAGTATTAATAAAGTAGCACAAATGGATCTACCTATTCGAACCTGTCGTGCTACACGTTGACGATATTTCTGGTTGAATGTAGCCTCGATATCCTTATACTTTTGGATGCAAGTAATAAACTCCTTTTTGACTCGAGCAGCCTGAAATAAAGTACATGATTAAGTATGCTTCATGTTTTCCCCTTTTTTTTACCCACGCACTTACCTGAGCCTGTCTAATGTTTAAGTCTGAATTTTTTTTATGGTTCGCATTACTAGCCTCAAGTGCCTTAATTCTGTTTTTGATGCTAGTATTCATGGTAGAAGTCTGATCTTCGTATTGCTCAAGTTCATTTGATGTTTTTTTCCATTGCTGTTCATTAATACTTGTTAGTGATGTATCATGTAATCCATTGATATGATCAATGTTTAGATAGATTCGCTTGATACACGATGCAATGTCATCCACCTAGTGATAGTGAGATCAATACCTATATTTTATATCTTTTCTCTCCCCTCCTTTTTTTATGTCTCCCTACTTCTGCTAAATAGCCTTCCATAGTTGAAATATCTGATTGAGCTGCAGGTGCAACTAGATTTTCTGATATGTTTTGAGCTTCTAGTTCAATATCAGCACTGTCAACCTGTTGTTGTCTTTGTTGATTTCCTGTTGCTCTGCTTGGTCCAAATGCATCTGTGCTATAGAATGGATTAGGTCATTGACACAAGTCGTTGATATTGATTTTTTCTTTCTTTCAAAATGTGTCAAATGTCTTTATATAGTTTACCTGTCTGAGCCACCCTAAAAAGCAAAAAGCAGAATAATAAAAATATAATGTATGTTAGAGCAGTGATACGAGGTTAAGCTGCATGTATTTTGATTCAACATACTTTCAAATCCCCAAGTCTATCTCTGCTTGCTGTGTATCTCGAGCCCATTTTAATTCAATTCAAGTATGCGAGGATGAAATGTAAGAAAAGAAATTATAAAGAGGAAAATAGAGGAAAGAAAAGAAAATAATAATAAATAGACTAAGGGGAGGCAAAAGGAGTCGAAAGAGAAAGAAAGAAAGAAAAAAAATAAAGGGGGAGCATATTTATAAACAATCATAACAGATTTTAGGTTGTAAAAGGTCGATGCCTTAAAAGTCTATTTATTTACTATTTTTGTACATGAAATATTAGCAATCCCCTTGTTTATTGTACATGTCGTATTCTTTTACTTACACTTGTATTCAGCATGCTGATAATACATACATTCTCCTTTTCAAAGGAGTTGTGGTCATCATAGTAGACAACAACAGGTACTTTCATTGTTTACTCGCTTTTGGACCATCTAAAAGTGCCATCGTTATTTTTAGCTGACGCCATTTTAAACAAGACTATATCGATGGAAGCGTCTTGCAATGGATAAAAATAGAATATTGCAGATAGGCAAACCAACCACTTGGTTGATGGTAACTTGAGCTGTGTGGTAAATTATTATCAAGAGCCCAGGAATTCAAAATGGCAACCAATCAAAATATTTTTATCAACAGGCAATATGGCTTTTTTATTTATTTTTTTTGTTCACCTTTTTCGGTTATTAATTACTACGATGCATCGTCCACCTGGTCAAATCGATGCATTTGTGTCATCAGATGAGGGATCAGACATGGATGTATCTGAAAGTGAGGCAGATGAGCCCGCCATCACCCAGCCTTTCACTGCAGTGGCTCCATCGGACTATAGAGTAAGTTGCATTCCATGGCTATTAAAGTAGTTGTGTATAATCCTCCACTAAATACCTGTTATCTGTCGTAGAGTCCTTCAAGCCTACCAAGCGAAGGCTCCTTTGTTAGTAATATGCGAAGCTATGCTGCTCAGCAAGCACAGGACCCTTCAAACCGTATCGTCACTCCACGAGTTGAGCATTTCAATACTGAATCAAACCCCATTCAAGTTGATTCTGACTCTGATGATGAAAGTGCTTCCAGCTTCCACACCGCACCTTCCTCGCCTCGTGAAGAGGACAATGGTAACGATGAATTAGAGTTAGAAATAGCAAAAATAACAGAGAGCATCGAAAAGAATAATTGCACGATAATGGATATCAGAGCCGAAATTGCTAGCCTCGAGAAGCAAAAGAGTGATCTCAACTTGGAAATACTAGAGAGTAAAGTACGTAATTCCATTTCTACACGGAAACGTACCGCTCAGCGAGAAACACCGAGGTCGGCGCAGTCTGATGATGCTGGTACTGCTGATTCCACGCATACAACAGCCAGCCTAAACAAAGGAAAAGAAAGAGCCCATCCGTATCAACCATCACCCTTGCGCCATCGTGTACCGACACAGACGCAAAGCCATGCAGCTGTTGTCGCAACTCCCCAGCGTGTTATTGTACAGCCCTCTTCTCAAAGACAAAGGAACAGCACGAATGGCAGTGTTTTGGCGCAGAATAACACGGAAAAAGCAAAGGTGATTGATTTTTTTAGGCTTATGATGTTACATTTAATATAGAGGAACTAGGTAAATTGATTCATGTATTTCCTTCCTTCCTTCCTTCTTTTCTTTCTTTGTTTTTATATCAATATAGGACACCAATCTAAAGCGAAGGGCCGATGAAAAGCAGATACAAAAAAACACTAAAAGACTGAGAAATATTGAACTGAGGAATGATATGAGAACCGAAAAGAAGAAGGACGCAATGGAAATAAATAGAGCCGCGACAGAGCTGGCGATATCCATGGCAAAGGACGCTCCAATGGAAGAGGGGGAGTTGGGTAATACAAGTAGTGATGATGGCAGTGATGGCGGCAGCAGTCCTATTGTCCAAACCATCCCCAAAAACGCTGGCACCAAAGTGGCAAAGACCCAAACCCCGCCGATGCATCATACTGTAAGGATGATTCCTTGTCAACAAGGCAAGAGTGAACTAACAGCTGTTTACCAAAAGGCAAACCGGAACAACTTCCAACCATACAAATCTGCATTATCATCAATAGGGCTGGGTCCTTCTCCTGTTACCAGCAGTAATAGTGAGGATAAGCCTTTATGTACGTTTGAGCAGAATGGCGGTACGTGTAATAATGATAGTTGTCAAGCTGCACATTTTAGGGATTTTTTGTAGTGAAAAGACACAACAAGAACAACAATATCCAAGTGCTTGTTAGTACAGAAAGTAGAAACAAAAAAAACAAAACAAAAAAAACAAAAAAAAACATGAAAACATAAAACAAAAAACAAAAAACAAAAACATATTTATATATTTGTAAAGTGTAAATATCTCCTCCATGTGTTGTTTATTAATAATAAAGAAAAGGGAATCTTACTTTAGTCCAGAAAACTACTGTTACTATTATTACAATACAATACAATGCTTTGAAAACACACCATTTGTAGCATTTAAAATTAAAACAGCTCGGGAATTGCCTCGGGTTGTCTGTTGATTGTTAATTGACGTGATAAGACATGAAATAGGCCCGTAGCAGCGACCGCTTCTTATTCATTGATCACGAAATGGGAAATGGATTTGCAGTTTATACACAAAATGATGATGTTTATTTATTTATTCTATTTCTAATAGCTGGATAGTGTAAATACAATGGAGAATGAAGTGTGTGATATGCAACGTAAAGATAAAGGACGGGTATAAACATAAATAAATAAAAAAAGTCCAACTTCAGCGTCTTGCAATGTGTACATTGTGATCATTTAGAGGAACACGAGACGAGATGGTGAGAGATGTGCGGCGTTCATAATTAAAAAAAGAAAGAAAAGGCTCCAGCAAAGGAGACGCCGGCGGAGAAGGCTCTCGACTTGTCACCACTTTAATGATATTGTAATTAATATCTTCAAGGCGACATGACTCTGAGCAGTATAGCTTTTGATTATAATAAGTACAGGTAATGTAAAGAAATACTCGTCAGTAACTTACATTGTCTTCAATACAGTGACAATCGCACATTATACACCAAGAAAGATCCATATCGTTTTACAAGTTGAAAGATAAAAAGTGATAAAAATAAAATGAACAACAAGAACAACAAGAGCAACAAGAAAAGATGCTCAAGCGAAGCTATTTATACAATTTTAGCAAGCATGAAGGGGTAGCATATTCACACATTTATAAAGCGGAGATGGCACATTAGAGTTTTGGCCTCAACAAAATGCATGGCCAATCAGCAACTCTTATTTCTATTGTAGAAGGGCCGTGCACAAAAGCGGTAAAAAGCGGCGTCTCAGGAACAGAAAATAAACCTTAAAGTATGTGAATTGTTCAAAAAGAATTGTCATACTTGGTCACTTTTATATTCCCACTCAAAAACATCCCGATCATTAATTTAACCCTTTTTATGTCCTCTTTTTTCACTCTTTATTCTACGTATAAACTCATAAAAAAACCAAAATATCCCTCCTACTTGTTTTTATTATTATTAATGGCAGGACTGAAAAGTTTACATGCTATCATACTTGTTTATTTCGCCATCTTTCTTTGGTGATAATTTGGATGCTACATCGATAAACACTATTTTGTGTGCTACAAAGAACCTAGTTTCGCTCCAACCATCTTCACGTATTTATATAGAGTATTAGTAACTACCTAACCTTTAAGAGATACAAAGGAGGTAATACATTCTACTGCTTTTACAGGGGTAACCAATGCTCATATCGATCTCCAATATCACAATTGTTTGCACGCAAAATGCAAAAGTGTATTTCGTTTCTGTATTAATGGCATTGATAATTCACAAAAAAAAAAGAAACTTTTACTCTATCAAACACCTCATTAGGGAATTGCTTGCTCTTGATATAATTATTGAATATGCACGTATTGATTTCAATTGCATTCACGCTATCTCAATTGTATTTATTGCTTCTTAGTTAATGAATTAAAAAAAGGTTTCTTTTGACCTGGTAAAATGGCTATTTGATTTGATTCTGACTAATTTTATTTTCGCATTAAACTCTTTTAGAAAGAAAAAAAATATAAAGAGTGCTAGAGAAATGCTCATCTTTTTGATGAGGCTTCGTTCAACTTCAACATAAAGTCTTGCATAATAAGTCCATCACTTTGGATGTTTAAGGGTCGTTCATTGTTATAGATACTGATTGAATCTGGCTTTTGTTCGACCTTTTGAATGGCATTCAACAATACCTGTCTTTCGAGACTTAATGTACGGGGTTCGATCAATAAAACTCGTTTAGAGGTGAGTACTACAACACGTGTTACATCTGTTAACGGGCAGAATGACATATACTCTTCATTTGCATATTTTCCTTCTGCCACTTCCTTTAAACAATAACGTCCCATCGATTCACTTTTATCGTAGGGTTTCAGAATTCCATCAGGTGCCATGTAGCGAGGGTATCGTGTACGATCAATCAAGTTTGTATCATCTGGTGTTGCGGTATTTCTAATTCCCTGAGTTACATTACTTGCGAGATCAAAAGTGCCAACAACAGGCTTCGTTACAGCACTAGGTTAAAATTAAAGAATAAAAATCAGATAAAAGGTTAGCCATAAAGAAAAAATGCATAGTAAATATTGCTATTGTTATTACCCAACAAGACCTTTGCCAAAACCTTTAAAGAAACCTCCAAAACCTTCTTTCTTTGCACCCTCCATTGGGCGTGTCTAAGATAAAGCAATTCGATTAAGGTTTGCATCTACCCACTCATTTATGTATCTATCTATTTATAAAAATATATACTTACCACTAAACCTGTATATCCACTGGTAATACTACTTGCAAATGAATTGGCTCCTTGGACGACACCACCCAAGGCATGCTTTGGTTTATTACGTGACATAGCCTTTCTTCTTTGACTTTGATAATCTTCATCCATTGTTATGGTTGAAAGTCCCTTTCCGATACTACCAGTGATTTTTGTGACACTGTCTGATACCCCAAACACACTCTTTTTAACAAAGCCACTGACTCCCTAAAAAAATACAAGTTAATACAATTTATAAATTGAATTGGGCGTTATAAAACCATATTGACAAACCTTGGCTATACCATATCCTAGATCTTGGGGCTTATCACTCATTATCAAGCCCTGCCATGGTTCATAGAATAATTCGGCCACACCTGAGCTCAGGTTATTGAAAAGACCAACAGGATTACCCAAAAAGTCGGCAGATCCCAAGATACGATGTATTTGGAATACAGATTGATCAATGTAGTGACGAGAAATACGACGAGAGAGATCAGATCCATCAGCCATCATATTTTCAATGACAAGAGCATTGAATTTAATAGGTGCATCGTTAATATTACCCATCGTCATGGTGATTGCATTTACGAAATAAGAAAGAGGTGAGTTTGATTGTATAGGGGTGTCCGAGCGAAGGAAAGATAGGTTTAATTGGATAGGCTGAATACTAAACACTTCAAAGTAAATCTGCGCCTGTGTTTCAACGGGTTGTACCTCTGGAATTTCAGTGGTGTAGTTCCAGTTGGCAGTTGTTTTTTCGGCAGTGTCCACTTGAACAAAGTCCAAAAGAGAATGGATAAAAGACTCTTCAACTTCGATGCTCATCTCTTGCAAAAGAATACTAAAGTACTTGAAATATTGAACACCATGCGAATTGTCTTTAACGCGATCCAATCCAACTTGCAACATTGGTAGCACCTTTTCTTTGGTATCTCCAGTAAGGTTGGTGGGATAAAGAACAATGGGATATTCTGCTCCTTCCATTTGATTATCGATTTGAATCCAAGCGATGTTCAGACGCACGGAGTGATATAAGGCTGAATCTGTTAGTTTACAGTCAAAACCTTTGACACATGCAAACATAACCTCCTTCAAATGGCGATTAATCAATGACAGTCCAACTTGGGCCAATTCAATTCGGAGTATTGCGTTTATGGTCGTATCAACTTGAGATGCCTCAAATCCATCATTCTTATTATCCGTGCGGGTCGTTTCCTTGAAATGGCTCTTAGATTCTTCAAATTTCGATAATTCCAATGTTCTACGCCCACCAGAAATCTTTATGTCAATAGATGTAATAGAGGGCTGGCCACTGCTTGTAGTATGCTTAAATGGAACAAGTGTGCCAATCTCTTGGAAATTCAGAGAATACTCTTTTCCATTGACGCTCAACACAATATTCTTTTCTTTGCTAGATGGTAGATCCCAAGCATAAGGAACGGATTGGTCTGCCTTTAAGATATAGCGTTTGGTCTGGATGGATGTCTTTTGATAAAACATCATATCATTTTCGGTATTATTCACTAGTAAGTAAGGCCATTCCATCTCCTCTTTGACAATAATGAATATGGTAGCGTCTTGAAGTACCATTTGAACGCGTAATAGCGATTCCTTATCAGCATCTTGATCAACACGAATAAATGTGGTGCCGATATCTTGAATATTGAAAGGTGCCGACCATTTTTTAAAGATACAAAGAATCAGCTGTAATTCTTTTTGAGTAGGTAAATCATACAGGGGAACTTGCTTTCCAGACTCCAATACAACACCACCACCATTTGTTCCAGGAGTACCATAGCGAATAGCTGAACGTGTCTGGTTACTTAAAACAAAACGAGGTGTAAACGTAACAACCTTTGTTGTATCCAGGCCTTCTTGAATATTTACACCCATGTGAGTCTCTCGAGAACCAGAAGCTATAACAGCATCATATTTGGAGCCGACAGCCTCAAAACTAAGAGGTTGGCTCCATCCAGATTTTCCGACTTGGATCAATGTTCGATTTCCATTCGAGAATTTTGCATAAGAATACATAAAGGAGGAGGCATCGGGTGGGCAGATTGTGGCGTTTTCAGTCGAAGAGAGCGCCTGAGTCCATGCTGGTTTTGTCTTGAATTGTATGGGTAGTCCCGTTTTATTCACAATGAGATAAGGACTGATCAGAGTATAGCGTCTTCCTCCACCGGGAGCTTTTGTAGAGTTGATTCGAATATGCAAGCGGCTCTTGTCTTGTCGTACTATTTCAAGTGACGAGTCTGTTTCTACTCCATCAGAGCGTGAGGCTTGGATAATGGCATATTCGCTCTTGCCATAGGTTTCAATTTCAATGCCCAGCAAAAGTAAGTGGTCTGCATCTATCACGTGGATGGGTAAAGTATCGGCTTTGACAAGCTTTGAACCAAAATCAAAACGTGAGGTTTTGTCAACCATGTGGAACTTGAGCTCGAATGGTAACTTGTTTTCAATTTCTATTGGTGGTGATAGATCCAAAGACATGAAAGGGTATTGTCCATAAAACTCACAGTTCTTGTTGACGTTTGTATTTACTTGGAATAAGAATGGAGGTGTGTTGCCTTGGTTACTCAAGCAGCGGATATTGGGTTTTGTGCCAGAAGCAAGGAAATCTTTCCAGTGAAGTTGGTTTTCGGTCCAATGATACCCGTAATGCTCATCCGGTCGAATGCAAAAGTGGTGGCTATTCACATTCTCAATAGGAATAGCGTATTCATGCCCAGCTAGTACCTTTTGAATATCCCTTCTACCATCAGGATTTATGACACCTACATCCATGTCCACTCTTGTGCGGTTTCTAATGAGGAATCCTGATCGGATTGTGACCCTCTTTACATTATTAACCAATTGGATATCAAAAACAATGCGATGCTGTACACCACCAAGTGCAGGTGTTAATGATAAAACATGCTCTCCTTCCATATCAAGATTAACTTGGTTTAAAATATCCCATGCTCCGTCTTCGAATTCAATATTCAAATTGTTATTGACAACAGACGTTATCTTAATTTGAAAAAGATGAGTTAGTATATAATTTAATAATAATGTCATAATAATAAAAAAGAGACAAGTTTAGTAAAATTACCTCTCGACGACTTCTCCAATCTTCAAACCACCATGGAACCACGTCTTCATTCTTCATACAACAAGACGCCCCATTCGATTCATTCCATACTTTAAGTGTATATCCTGTTTTATTGACTAGCTCGAATGGCGCAACCAAGTTTCTTTTACCAGATCTAGGACCCTTAAAATCCACCATTGTAAGTATATTACTAACAGCAAAATCAAGCAAAATCAAGTTTACCTTTTGTTCAGTTAATTGTTTAAGACTAGACATTGTACTTTCCAAAAATGCATGTGTTACATTCACATTTAAGGGAACACTGGAATGAATACCCAATGTAGTAGGTTTACTATTAGGATCATAGTCGACAAAAACCTTAAATCCCCAAGGCTCTAAAAATGGCTCCCAATGAGAGTTTTTGATGTTAAAATAGTTGATATGAGTCTTCAACTCAAGAGAGGTAGAAATCTAATTATTATAAATAATGTGTAAGTAATGTATTATTGAAAAAAGTTTGTCTAGCTGTTTTTTTTTCTTACTTTTTGAGAGATCCCGTCGAGCTGCAAATTGAAAGATTCCAAAGCCATATCAATCATAGGTGTTTGGTGAAGTTCTTCAATCAATACAAGTTGTGCTCCGCCAACTGATATATGAATCTAAATAGAGAAAAATATGAATTGGTGGGTATTTTTCTGATAATTATCCCCTTTTACTATTTATGTATATCTTACTTCTTGAGGAGTCGTCTTTTTTTGTGGATTGGTGCTTGATTTCTTTTCCAATTCCTGACTGTTGGCATTATTTTGAGTTTTACCAGTGCTGTTTAACGCAAGTGCCTTGTTCACAATATCAGAGATCAGCATAACATCACCGTAAGAAAGTTGAAGAATCAATGGGTCTAATGACAAACCAAGTCTTTCACTGCTCATTGAAAAGTTAAAATCAAAGTTTTGAAGACATTGCAAAGTGGTTTCCTTTCGATTTTTCATGTTGCAAAGGTAAAGACCAAACTGTGTTACTGCGATGGAAGTTTGTGCTTGTTTTGCTAGCATTACTTCATCGATAGATAATATCAAAGCCTCTGTGTCTTCGCTGTCTGATTGAGCAAGTAAAATCACTTCAGGATGAAGCACCTTAATCATGAATGACATATCTCCTCCAGTTGATTCTTCTTCAAGATCAGTTTCCATTATTTCGGACGATTCAGACGATTGCACCATTCTCGATTCTTCGTTGGTTGGAAGGACAAAGAAATCACGAATACATAATAGATGCTCAAGAGACAAAATTATTTTCGGATTTTGGAGAGTGACTGAAATCAACTTGGTTTTTTCCATCTTGACAACCAATTGATTTCCATCTTCTATCATAGGTATAACGTGCTTGAATTTGGTTGGAACCATAGGGCGGGTATCATCCATAGAAAGAGAACCGATTATGAAGCTTCCTTCCATTGTGTTATTATTGAACTGAGCCATATTGGTGCTGATGTTACGAATATCAATTCTGGTAAGACTAGGGGGTGCAATTGAATCCTCAGTTGAGTTGGTATCTTTAAAAAGTTCCAAACCTATGGATCTAACATTGAGTCCAAATTGAATAGTACGACCATTTGGATCTTTCTCTTTGATTGGCTTCGCTGTATCCTTCTTACTGGTAGACTTTTTGGCTTCATGGCCATCTCCCGATGGTGAGTTGGAAAATCGGTTGGTAAACTGAATCAAAAATGCATACTGTTTATCAGTTAAACGAACGTTGATGTCCTGAATTTGGCCATCTACATCTAAATCAGGCTGACCAGCGCCTTCTGCTGTCATCTTGACTACAAAGTTTATATCGACTTGGTCTAAAATGGATAAGGCATGAGATGTGTTGTCATCATGATAAAATTGCGACTCGAGTTTGATCGCACGTAATCCAGCTTTGATTTCGTTTTCATTTTCTTGAAAATTGTTGGAGGCGTACAATTCACCCAAATGGACCACTATTTTATCTCTTTGCTCTGTATCCGGTAATGTGATAATAGGAGTAGACACCAAAATATCAAAATGGAGCTTATCTGCAACTTGGGAGACCTGTTTAGCTGAATCCTGAGCAGCTTGCTTGGCAGCTTTACTAGCCTTTGAATAAGTCGCTTGCATCTCACTAAACTGCTGTGCATAGACTTGAAGACGCTTGATGGAAGGTTCCAATACATTTATCTGAGCTGACCCCATACGTACGTAGATATCATGGTCATAGCCAGGGTACTCACTGCGTCCATCATTGATAAATAAATTATAGCGCAAGTCAATCAATTGGTCCCCTTGAATCGACAGTAATTTTCCAGACTCAGGGATAGTGCAGAAATTGTCCGTGAACGCCAGATTAGCAAACTTTGTAGCGAGACTTATTTGTCCCTCTGTCATTATAACAGAAAGATCACCCAGAGAAAGCTCGGCAGTAGCCAATTTCTTTCCTTCACTATTTAAGACTACATTTACGCTATCTAAAAGTACGCGAGCACACATGTTTGAGTTATTTGTTTTTTTAGATTGTTGAGGTGTTGTCTCTTTCTTGGAAATCTTGTTGGTTTCCTCTTCGTTGCTATCATTTGTGAAAGTACGTGTGGCAAAACTTTGTAGTTTGAGAATTGAACTCCTGGTTACAATAAAGGTGAAGGTTGAAACTGTTACATGAATAGTTTGATCCATTCCTTTATATTTTGCATCATAATTGGGGCTACTAGGGTCACATTGAATAAACTCAATATCGACCAATCCTCTTCCTTCATCATTTTCTTGCTGAAGAATTTTCTTGTTTGAGGTGACGAGGTAATTGAACTGGTGCCCGTCTTCCATACAATCTATTACATCGAGAGAGTGCAGAGAAGCTTGTAATTTCATTTCTGAAAGTCGTTTATCCATGTTGACTTGAAGTTTTTGAAGATCTACTTGACACAGCAATGATTCCTTCTCTCCATGAGATTCCAAAATACAGGCAAGGAACTGTTCGATTCTAAAGTCAAGCTGAATGACACGTTCTTCAGGATTATCACCAGGAATACTTTCAGTTTCGTCTTTTTCATTTTCACTTGATCCACTTTCTGATTCCAAAAGCAAAGCACCAGTATCCTGTTTCCAAATAGGCGTATCCATCGTATTAAACCAACGGCGATCAATTTTGTTTCTTTCAATTTTGGTTTCTTGAGAAGGCTTTGGGGAATCATTAATTAATCCGGCCTCCTTTAACATGAGAGGAATTTGCATCAGCGTTTTATACTTTGCATCTGAGAAATTGACCTTGAGTAGAGGGACTTTGCCATTGACTCTGCAACGAGGGAAAGATGCAGATCTTTGCATAACGCAAAGCTCGACAGAAAGATTAATATCAATGTCATCGACCAAGTGCAAAAACTCTAGGTCAGGATGGGGGCCATATGCTTGCTGAAGGTTCTTTTCAATCGAATCACCCACCAAGACTTTTGCTTGCTTTAATTCAACAGTAAAACGATCATAAATGAGTTTTTGCAACTCAATGTCGCTTTCTAGTTCCGAAATTGAGTGCCGTTTTATCTGAGTCAAGGCGTCAGGGGGAGCAAGATCACTCTTTACAAAGAAATGACCAGCATTAATGACTAGTCCGCTCGAATTTTTTGATTTACAGCTAATAAGCACAAATTCTAGGTTACAACCCATTTCCATTGTATGCGAATATAACAACACCACTTACTCTTGAGGGACAATTATTATTGGGGCAACCATGTCCAATTGCAAGTCCAAGGTCTTGTGTTGATCCAAAGCAAATTCCAAGCTAGCTCTGGTTTGAGTTCCTATAGATTGTAATTTGGCACCTGCTACTGTAACTAGAGCGTTTATACTTTCAGCGCTTGTCTCTGGAGGTTTGAAAAATTCTTTAATATCCACAAGAATGTAAGGGTTAACTACGAGTTCTGTGGGGCGCAAATGTAGTGCAATTGCATTATCAGCACGTCCGTCCAAGGGCTTGTTCTCGAACTTTAGATCGAAGAAAGGACTGGAGTCAGATTTGTTATCTCTACGAACAGACATCAATTGATAATAGGGTGAATGAGGATGAGCAGCGTCAAACATGCCGATGTTATCTAATGTAACAGATGCTACAAGAGATTCAACGTATTTAGTAGCATCCATGGATATGTGCTGTAATTCGAAAGAGACCAAATCCGTAGCCGTCTTGTGAGGATCTTTACGAAGAGTGAATGAACATTTGTTTAGTTGAGCCTTTAAGCAAAGCATCATAGTCTTTTT
>VCJI01001438.1:18416-29462 GCA_024139395.1 Backusella morwellensis
TCACTTGCACTTTATATCATGTGCTGTAAAGAAAATTTAGTTATTACATCTGTAAGTGAACACACACTATTTGTTTGTTTTTATTTTTGACTAATTTTGATCCCTATTCGACTTTAAAAGGTAGTTGCACGAGCCGCATTATTGGTCGCGCTTCCCTTCTTTATGTCATTTTTGCTCTTCTTTGCTGAACGTTACATTCTCCTCTTCACGTTTGCATTTACGGGCGCCTTTTGCTTTATTGTCGGTGTCGAATTCTTGGCACACACTGGTTACTTGGCAGGACTCAAATCCATTTTGGATGGCAATAAATACCACCCCGTCATCTACAAAATCACACGTAATGTGATTGTTCTCATCGTCATGATTAGTGTGCTATTCTTGATTTCGTTTGGCTGGCAGTATATGTTTAATAGTGGCATGAAGTTTGGTGTCAACTTCAAAGAGGAGGACGAGAAGCCAAAGAAAGAAAAGAAGAAGAAAGATGATAAGTCTGATGGACCGGGTGATCCTGGAAAGATTGATCATAGTCAGCCAACCGTGGAAGCCCAAGATAAGAAAGAATAAAATACCTGCCTCCATTTTCATTTTATAAAAAAAACTATCATTAACACAAATAAACCATTATTTATATATCAACAGTATCCATTTGCTGAAAATAATGAGGATCACAAATGATCGTAGGACAGGACCACTCCCTATTTTTTTTTTAATTGTTACTTTGTAAATGTTTCTACTGCTCGTATAAAAATAAAACAGTGAAATATGAACATGTTAACATGTTGGCTAAACCATAAACAAAGTATATATATATATAACCTTAGAAGTTATATATTTATAAGGACAAGCCACCCCTTTTATACAAGATTTTGATTTTCTGTAATGTAAAAAAATTCGATAAATAAACATTCGCCAGAAATGTGAATTTTATTTATGCATAAAAAAAAAGAGGGGTGATCTTGTTACCGTTTATAACGTTCTTCACATACATTCCAATAAAATGATAAGGGAGAAGTAGATTAAATTGATTTCTGACATACACTGTTTTTTTTTACGATGAGAATGTAATCTCAAGTACACACCAGCACTTGGGCGTACATTGGTGTATTCTGTTGTTTCTTCTGTTGTACAACGCATTTGATTATTTTATTATTTTATTATTTTCAAAATTGCTCTCATTATACAACAAACTCAAGTGAAAAAAAAATTACTTTATTATTATTATTATTATTATTATTATTTTATAATTACAACTATACAGTACCATTTTAGAATTCTACTACTTTCGGCCAAACATCATAAACATTGAAAAAAAGGCAACAACCATCAAGAGAAAATCAGGTGTGATTGTGTTTGCCAAGCTGGTGTTTGGAGCTAAGTTTGTACACGAAATAAAGCAGTTTTGATCGGTTGCTTTACCAAACTGATCTGCTAGGCTTCCAACTCCTTCGTTTGTACAATTGATACCGTGGGCTGTGTAGTTTGTGGGCAAATTGACGCAGCTGCTTTGGGAGGCATCCTCTAGAGACGTGCAGTACATGGCATAAGAGACATCACCGATAGTTGTGTTGGTGCATTGTTTTGTGGCATTTTGTAATTGTGAAAGAATATCATCGGTGTTGTTTGTATCTGCTGCATGAATGTAAAAGCTCATATTAATGTTTTTTCAAAAAAAAGAATGAAAAATAAAGAGAAAAAACTCTTTTTTTTTCGTTTTTGTAGCTTCTTTATAAGCTTTTCGAAATTGAATATCCGGGGAGGTACAAGAGCCCTTTCTTTTTAAGCTCGTGTACAAGTTTGGATATAACCATAAATGAATGGTAATACACGGAAGACCATAAAAATATGAAAGAGTAACCAGCACTCAGCATTGCATGCTGACTTTCTATCCTCCTTTTTTTAAAGAGAAAAAAGAGAGAAAAGATACTTTATCTCTGTATCTTTGAAATGAATTTGATATTACCATGGAATATCAGATAAAAGCATTCTGCCATGCTTGAGTCTTTTTTGTCATGTCAATCAATGACAAAGGTTGTCGCCAAGCGCGTACTTTTAGAGCACCGAAAAAAAGCTTATTTTTTTTCTGGACTGTAAAGTCTACTTGTCATGAATGAAAATGATTATAGATCAACATTTTCTTCATATTTTGGACTAAGATGTAAATGATGTCTTTATATCACACCTTTTATAAATAATATTTTTATTACATTTTTTTTTTTTTTAAATTTAAACCTTTGCAAGTAAATTGCGGTTAATTCTAAGTTTAAGTGCAAGTAAAACAACTGCAGCAAGGAAATAGGCTACACCAGCAAACATTTTGTAACTGAAATAGGGTTCAGAGTTAACACGTGCTTCAATAGCACTGGCAATGTTAGAGCCAAAGACAGGTACAGCATTGGTAAGAAGGACAAGAGAAAGTGTGGATGGGAACTTCTCCATACCAACAAGATGAGCAGTAATGGGAGAAATCAATGCAAAGAAGGAACCACTAAAGAGACCAAAGACAACGGAGAAGCCCATCAAGGTTTCGTAGGTAAAGGCAAATGTCCAAATAAGAAAACAGCTAAGACAGGTAATGAATGTAAAGAGTAAGTTGGTGTTGATTTTACCAATTTTGTCTGCAAGATATCTAGAAAAAGGAGAAGGCAAGATGTTAGCTTTTTGTGTTCAATTGAATTATCCCTTGTTTTTTTTAAAAAAAAAAAAAAACACTTTACCCTGTGATGATACGACCGAAAAAGTTACATGTAGCAGTAACAGCTACAAGAGCTGTACCCTGAGAAGATGATAGCCCAAGATAAGTGGCATAAGCTAGTAATAAAAGTGTTAATATACACACATGATTTCTAATTCTCTGTCAATCTCAACTTACAAGGAATAAAAAAGTAGGGAATAAAGTAACCAAATAAACCAATATCAGAGCCGATAGTAAAAAGAAGAACATTAATATCCTTTAAGCATTCCAAACGAAGGATTTGAGATAACTTCTTTTTGGTTTTAGGCTTGGGAACTCTCTCTTTAACAAAGCAGAAGGCAATAACACCACATGTAAAGCATACAAAACCCATGATACGATAAGTCCAGCTAGCACCAACGCTTTGGTTGGCAGCATTCATAATGAAAGGAATAGCTAATCCACCAATACCGGAACCACTCGTAATAATACCAAGTGCAAGACCTCTACGCTTTGTGAACCATTGAGGCGCAACACCCATAATGGCAACATAGTTAATGGAAGCACCGACACCAAAGACAATACCTTGGGTGAGATACAAATGCCAGATCTAAAATATAAAAAAAAAGACGACCATTAAAAAAAAAGGAAGAGGGAGGAACTTGTTTCAAGGTACATTACTTGTGTACTGAAGCCAGCCATTTCCAAACCAAGAGCAAGCACGGTCGTTCCTGTGATCAAAGAGACACGAATACCAAAGATGGATGCATAGACTTGAGCAAGAGGACTAGCCGCATTGAGAAAGACAGAAGCGAGGGTACCAACAAAACTAAGATTGACAGCAACGTTTGGTACACCTTGAAAAAAATTTTGTTCGTAGTAGTCTTGCATTACACCTATATGTGGAAGATGTTAAACATTTAAGTCTATTTTATATTAAAAACAAACAAAAGGTCAATTAAGCATTACCCCTAGAAATCGAAAAAGTATTAGAAACACATTGACTCGATTTTTTATTCATTACTATATTTACCAACTAGTAATCATGCCAAAGGTGGTGACTTGAACACAGAAAGCACCCAGAACAACCAACCAACCGTAACCGCCATCATGTTCGTCTTCAACTTTGGGTAATTGAGGATCAGACTCGATTTCAGATATTTTTACGTCCTTTTCGTTGACAGTTACTAAACAAAGAATGATTGTTTATTAAAAAAAAATACGAATGACTCTAATTCCTTTCAAAAATTTTACCTTGGGAGTTGATTGATTCTGTAGGACTGTTGGATTGATTTGCTTCTTGGCTTTTACTATTATCATTTTGGCTTCCTATAATATTATCACGTTCGTTTATCACATTCACGGAAATATGGGACATTTTTTATATATCTTTTTTTTTTTAATTTAAAACTAGTATAATAACCTACAGGGGAAGTATACAACTACTGATATACGATATTTAAAAAAAAGAAGAGTGTTTGTTTTTTTAAAAAAGAAAAAGAAGAATATCAAAAATGTTATTGGTAGTTTTTTTTTTCTTGGGTCTTATAGAAAAAAAAATGTACTACCAGCCGTTTCTCCGCGCAAATGTTAAAAAAAAAATGTATCCAATACTTTGACTTTTAACAAACTGTATTCATTTTTTACGTAAAAAAATTGGGATATTAAAAAAAAACAAGGTCTAGTCATCCCCACGTTTAAAAGATAATTGATAGAAATATTTAAGCGTTTAGAGGGCATCACAGAATGGATAAAAAAAGGCACGGAGAGTGAATTTGTTACCTTGGTGCTAAATTATAAGGTATTTTTACTTTCGACCTTGTGAACCATTACTTTTAGGGCCGCTCCGAGCATAGGAAAAGGTGTTTTTAATCAATTAGAGCACTCGGTGATCCGCTGATACTTTCTGATGACTTTAATATACAAAAGGCATAAACAACAACAAAGTGGGTGTGTCTCACTATTTTAGCTCTCCGAAAGAGCTATTTGGATCAACTCTAAAACACTAACCAAGTTGTCGTAATCATTGACAAGTATCTTAAATGAATCATGGATGACAAATCGTCAAATTCTATATGGATATAGGAGCCAGGAACAGAAATATTACAGATATCCGTTTGGTTGTTGAACATGCATTAACTTTTGACCTAAAACTTTTGTATAAATCGAAGTTTAAGAAAAGAGACGTGAAAAACTTGTTGGAGATTAATAATCCAATGCGGATCAGTCAAGCTTCCAATTTTCTTTTCTTCCTCTTCTGGATATTTGAATAGGCTTTTCATGCATGTTCTTTCATCCATGTTTTAGAATAAGTAAATAAATTAATATAGACATATACGCTATGACGAACGATGAGAAAATTTGGAAATTACCGAAAGGGCATTCAAACGATAAACCTCTGAGTTAAATCATGGTAATATGTTTCACATGTTACCTCCCCCCAGCAATGAAAACCCCCTCTTCAAGTCAATTCAAAACCTTGCTTACTCTATTTTTTTTTTCATGGAATAAATGATTCAAGTATAAACGTAAGTATGAGAAAGAAAATATGGGTCCTCCATATAGCTCTAAGAAGCAAACGTGTGGACGCTTCCCCCGTATTTTTATATTTATTCGTACGACTTGGGGATTGTATTTAGATTAGTCTATAATTAATATCATTGATCGGTTTAGAGTTACTCCGTGCCGGTTTACAGTCGTTGGTATATAAGAATAACAGCTATTTAACTCTATAAAAGTGGGGATTTATTAATCAGTTTTATGATTATCTTTTTTTATAAAAATGATACAAACGATTGAGATAGAGAGAATCAAAAGATTAAAGTGTAGCAACAAATACTTTGCACAAAATCAGGAGGTATTTTGGAATTAACAAATATGGAAGGTTTTTATTTTATTTATTTTTTTTTTCAAATGGCTGAACTGATAAGATTTAATTTTTCATACATGTTGATTCTACAAAGAACATGCAGATATTCTGTACAATACAGAAAAGTTTAGCCAATTTCTAACGTTGAATATCAGCGTTCAGATCACTCGTTGATTTTTTTTTTTCAAATTTTATAATTCTGTTACCTCATTGTTATTCAGCAGATCAAAACAAATCTGTAATGATAAATATTGCTGCAGAAGCATTGTCCTGAGAGACTTTCAAAAAGAGTGATTGATCTGGGCTTTCTCCTACGTTTGATTTTTCAGATAAAACTAATTCGATGTTCATTAAATAATGCAATTTTGATTGAGGAATAAACTATCTGTATTTTTGAAAATGCTCAGTGATGATTTGTTTTGTAGGTGAATGATTTATCAAGCACATAAGAAAGGAAGCCCGTATTATATCCAGATCGTCAAAAAAGAAAATCATTTTGAGCATATGGATGTAACATGATCTAACTAGACTACGAGATTCAGTTTAGCGAATTGTGTAATGGATAAATGCATGGTTTACAAATCGCTCATGTCGACATTGACGGTGTACTTGAAAAAGCAATAGTGGTGTAACTTGCTGCCGATCCAGAAAAAAGCATTTTTGATGACGGTTTGTTGTTTTACAACTATACTTTTTATAATGAAAAAAATCTTCCTCTCAATGAACAGCCCAACGAAATGATGATTTTGCACTTTTGGTATGATCTTCGTCACCCTCGAATATATATATACTACTGTATGCATTTTAAGACCTTTGTAACGGTCCTTAGATAAATTCACATTGAGGAGGACCAAATTGGTAAATTTATCGAGTTGAGAATTCTTTTTAAAAGCTGTTTATAAAGTCTTTGAGAGTGCTTTCAATTTTTTAATAGAATAATGGATTTAGCGTCTTGTATGGAATGGTAGGTTCCCTCTCTTCCAGCTTCTGAGGAGTTTATAGTGGGCCCTCACTACTTTAAATGTTTTGGTGATCCATCTGGTACATACAATAAAAGCTGATCTGGCATTACAAATAAAAACATCCAAGACACACTTTTAAGATAGTTGGTTTTGCAGATGTGGAGGGTTAGATATCAAATACTACATATACTTTTGTCATTACATGTAAAGCAAATTTTAAGATTAAAAGATATTTCGTCTGGATTAGAAAGTTGGCAGCTACAAGAAACCAATCATTTCTACTTTTTAATTATATTGGTTTGGTAAACGCAACAATTATCGACAGACAAATCATAAAGCTTATTCGCACTTACGTAATTGGATCAACTTTCCCTGAACACGAAGGCTTTTTTTTTCTCATTTTAAAAGATATTTTTATGTTCAGATTGTATTGTCCATCCTTTAGTAAACTATTTATTTTCTGGACCGACTTGATAATATCAAGTTCGGCTATCCATAAATATTGGATTTCTTCTCATTCTCCATATTTATACAAAAAAAATAAGTAACTTTTGTTTGGTCAAGAACTCATTGGAGCATTTTATTCGTTCAAAGCGGATGCAACACACTATGAAGCTAAATCTGATCTACATTTTACTCGATTTGTTATGGCGGAATTTACTGGGCGCATAAACATTTAAACCACTCATGCGAAGATGATCTATTAGTCATTCTATCCAAAGTAAACATGATATAATGCGCTTATATATATATATATATATATTGACTCAGAACTCCTGCCATACAGAGAACTCATAAACAGCCATATTTTATCAAGTGGCTGCTTACCTTATTTCAAAGCAAGAATAAATAATAATAAAAAATAGTCACTTGAGTAACAGCTGGGGCAGCCAGCAAATCCCGTTTGTTCGCAATCAAGTCACTTGCTATGATATAAAACACTTAAACATATTAAATTGTAAGTCCAGTAGCCATTCAATACAACTCCTAATATTGTTATTACAGAATAAAATAAAGAAAAAAAAGGTATATTATTACTTTAGTAGCTTATTATGAAATGGGTTCCTTTTCTCTTTTCCAGAAACCATATTCTGATTTTTGCAGCTCCCTGTTTCACAACATTCTGTGTAATCTGGGATACTCTTCATTCAAAAAGACCAATGATGTGTATGATTCAGCTTTTTGTACAGAACCAACAGTGCGGTTTTTAAAAGGGAGTAGTGAATGATAGATCAAAATCGGGCATTTTCTCTGGTTGACCGGGATAATTTTACACTAAATAATAGGTTCTGATTGAGTATTATTCTCCTTTTGTCTACAAACCTTTTTAATTTTAAAAAAATAACAAATGAATCAACCGAGGATCAGTTGAATATATTTTTTATTTCCCCCACACTCAGACTTTTTCTCATATTCATCTGTTCCCAGTTTCCCTTTGATTTCCCTTTTATGCGTCTATTTGATTAAAAAAGGAAATGTATTTTGTTTTTGGGGTAGCCTCTGGTATTAGTAAATGTATAATTTGACAACAATAAAGTTGGATCATTTTTAGAATAGCCTGGCTTTTGATATTTGCAAAGATCAAACAAGTGAAATCAATTCATTTGGTAGATATTTCATCCTTACGAGACATATGATTTTGATATATCTGCTTTAGATTCGTAAAAAAATAAATTGTAACCTTGATCCTAATAATGATAGAACATAAAAGTTAAGTTTAGTGTGGGTAAATAGACGTGCGTATTGTAAGCGCTATCAAAGCTGTTTTTTTAAAGTCAAAAGTTGTAACTGATGATATATCACATCATTATCAACGTTGTTTGTGTACTTGATAGAAATCTTGCTTATTTCAGGTTAAACCCATAATTATACTTTTCTGTAAACATTCTATTGCTCCTCCTACGTGACCTTAAGTTTAATTTTTGGAGATGCTAGAGCAAATAACTAGAAGTGGTAAAGCGAGCCAGATATATCAGCAGAAATGGCTATGTCCAAATATCTCTGTTAAGCACTTCATTTCTGATTTCATATGAATATATCCACTTTATAATCTGCTGCTGGAATAATGGTGCATTATTAGATAGTATAACCTTCCCTTGATTTAACAAGACTTACTAGTTCTTTGCCTTTTGGTTATTACTAGTGCTTAGAAAACGTGTCGGCGTTTAAAATCTCTCTTGTCAATGTAAAAAAATTTTACACATTTTTTTCTTCTCTATTTTACACGTTAAAAGCAATAAATGAGTGCAACAGGATTCCCAGATCCTTCACAAGATTTTAAAGGCTATCAAGCCTCGCTTTTCAAGTCATTGGTGGCTGCTACTGGAGCTGTTAACGCTATACCTGTTGACGACGTAGGTTTCTTTCGATCTTTGGACGCCCAATTTCAAAAAGACATTACCGCTGCAGGAACTAGCTCGCTTTCAATCGCCAATGCACTTCTCCAGCAGTGCTCTATAGAAGCAGGCATCGAGGGAAAGGATATAGAAGATCTTGACGATATAAAGCATCGTTATAATCATGTTACAGAAGTGTGTGACGGTTTGCTTGAAAAGACTGTAAGTCCATTGTTGAGAGGTAAACATTCATAGACTGAGCACATTACACGTTTTTAGGATCTCTGTCTTGATCAATTGAACGACAACAAGCAAGGATCAGATGCACAAAAGAAAGAAGCTCTTGAAGTGACCAAGATTGCAACAAAGGTAATATTTGAAGACGATGGCAGTAAAATTGAATTGATTGTTTGTTAACATGATATATTTAGAGCAATATCGAGCTCAAGTTCTTGCGTTCCAACAACATCACTCGACCTCAAATTCACTTTAAAGATCCTGTAGATAATTCAAATGTCACACCATTCGAAAGAAAGATCAAGCATAAACCACACGCTCTCGTTCCACTTACGTTTGAATCAAGCGACCCAACCAAATCATTACCTCATCCTTATGAACATGAAATTGCTAATATCGATTATCCTGAAAACATGTTCAAGGTTACCGAACCAGAAATGTACCAGCCCTTGGAAGAGACCACTTATACCTTTGTCGACACAGAGGAGGTATTGTTGGAAATGATGAAGGCATTGGAGGGCGCAGAGGAGCTCGCCGTGGATTTGGAACATCACAATTACCGCAGTTATCAAGGCTTCACTTGTTTGATGCAACTTAGCACACGTGACCAGGACTTTATTGTTGACACATTGGCTTTAAGAGACAAGTTGTGGATGCTCAATGAATATTTCGCTGATCCTGCGATTGTCAAAGTGTTACACGGCGCAGACTCGGATATTATCTGGCTTCAGCGTGATTTTGGACTTTATATTGTAAATCTGTTCGACACTTATTTCCCCACAAAGGTGCTTGAATTCCCTCATCACAGTCTTGCCTATTTGCTGAAAAAGTACTGCAATTTCGATGCAGACAAACAATATCAATTGGCAGACTGGAGAATCCGACCATTGCCAGAAGAGATGTTGCGTTATGCCCGCTGCGATACACACTTTCTTTTATACATTTACGATCATTTGCGCAATGAATTGTTGGAAAAGTCTGCAACTACTGACAACCTGTTACGCAATTGTCTCCAAAGATCAAACCAAGTTGCTCTCCAGAAATTCGACAAGGAAGTGTACGATGTGGAGGAAGGCGAGGGTCCTAATGGCTGGAAGAACATGCTTAAGAAATGGAAATTCGCTATAAATCCCCAACAATTGGCCGTTTTCAAGGCACTTCACAGCTGGCGTGATCACACTGCAAGAGAGGGCGATGAATCTGTACGTTATGTCTTGCCTAATCACATGTTGCTTAGTCTTATGGAACGCATGCCAACAGATTCTAGTGGCGTTATCGGCTGCTGTACTCCCTGTCCTCCTTTAGTGCGCATGGATGCTCAGGCTCTTGGTTTGCTCATTCAAAATGCAAAGATTGGGGCACTTGATAAACCAAAGACAACAACAGCAAAAAGTAACACTCAACAACAGGCCAACACATCTACAAACAAGGAAGAAGAATCAGCCAACACAGATAAACCCAAGACAACAAAAAAGCCGGTCAAGCGACCGATAGAATTAGTGGATCCCTCTGTGTTTGATCTTGAACAAGTCAAGAAAATCCGAAGTGAGCTGAACGCCAAATTAGAAAAAAAGGCATCTGCTTTGTTTGGAGCATATCTGTAAAACACCGGACAAATGTTCTTGCCTTTTATATAAATATATAGTTTATCAAAAAAATATCTTTTGTATTATTAAGAACAATCAATTTTCATTTTCTGTCCTACGCTGTGTCCCACACCTTCAGAACTTGATGGGAACTAATAGTCCCATTATTGAGTCATACAAGTCTATCTGAAAGCCCTGGGAGATTGTTGGCTTTTCTGCAATTTGACAGAATGGGAATACTGTTGACCTAAATATACATTTCGTATCGTCTGATCATGCGTGCATATTCCTATTTCACACTTAAAAGCACCCTTTTTTAAAAAGATCTGAACATTTAGAAGTGACTTCTAATTTGATTATGTCTTTTTTTTTTTTTAGATCGTTA
>VCJI01001439.1:2386-28435 GCA_024139395.1 Backusella morwellensis
TCTAATACGATAGTATCCGCCTTTTCATTATGATATACGTAATACAAAGGTTCGGTAGCCAAGAGACGGTTGTTCCGATGATGGTCTCTTTGTGATCAACCAATCGGATATATCTAACACTTTACCTCTTTGTTTATACCCCTCTTACAAACTTCATGATGAATCTCATAAGGCATTCTTGATATATATCTTTATGATATTTTAAATAAAACAAGCAATAGAATCCTCTCCCCAAAAAAAAACTGTTAAAACGATCACGGGGTGGAGAAAACAAAACTTTTCATTATACCAACCCCTCTCGACCTTTATAAAAAGAACGTGTTAGTAGTTTTCCTTTAGTATATACTTGATATAGGTTGTTGTAAAAATATCGATATATATAAAAAAAAAGTTTTGTCTTTGTTTATGATAATAACTAATAATTTCACAAAGAATGTTGAAGTAATGGATTTATACAAATTTCCATGTTGTATCAACAAGATAAAAAAGAAAGAAAGAGGTTTTTATTGTATATACTTTTTGATATTCATCATCTTGTTATTACAACTCACTATAATGGTAGGGTATCATCATTGATGTTGATCAACAAAGTACTACTGAATTTTTTTTCCATATATATTTTTTTTTTCTAAAGAATTTCATGCCAAACTGGGTTTAACATGTTGTCATCGTTAACCAATTCATTATGCTGACTCCCCCCCCTTTTTACCCTTGTTCTCGCTAATTCTCATACAATGAACATTGATTAACCGTTAAATATATTGAATTAATCAAACGAAACTCATTGTACGCGCATATGGTACATGTGTGCCTGTTTTTAACCAATGTGTGTGACAAGGGTTTAATTTTGATTGTTGTTTAATTATTATAAAACCTTTTTTTTATTATAATTTTCGTGGTTAATATAAATATTGTAAGAAAATACTTGGATACAATCCATTTTCTTTTTCTTTTTTCCCTTTTTCTTTCTACTATTTATCAATCTAATATAATATACCATTTTAACAGTAGTAAAAACATTTAAACAACTGAGAATATATAAATTATGGATATCAAACGCATACCGCATCGACTCCTACCAGACGGCCCCGTATACAGTCCACCTGAGGAGGATGATTTCTATGAAAGCCTGTCCAAATACTCGACCCTCTACCGTATTCTACTCTCCAAACCGTGTGTCAACGAAGTCTACCTCAACCAGTGGAACCGACTTGATCTCCAACTGGTGAATGAGCTGGGGCTGCCGCTAAGGGGGGCTAAGGAGAAGGAGTGCTACCTGCAGGTGGACGCTGAGCTGCTGCTACAGCAAGGTAAAAAAGTCGTGTCGTCGTCTGCAACCCAGTTTGTGATTCAGACAAGACCGATTCAACGCGATGCTTGGGATTTCTTTGATGACCCATCTGCCATCTCTGGTTTTCAGCACAACACAAAAGGGGGTTTTGAATATAAAGTAAGCATGGATACGAGAAGTGTGGTCAGATGGATCAGGGATCAGAAGTTCTACCTAAAGGTGTATCCCGTGGATACGGCAGAGGATGAAAAAATGGTGGTAGGTCAGACTACGGTTCGGGCATTCCCCTTGGTGATTGGTCCCATTGTTGTCAAGCCAGAGTCATCGCGAAAAAAGGTCGACACGTATCAGAATGATTGGAGCAGCAAGTACTTTTCGCAGGACAGCTTTCACGTCTTTCATATGCTTGACAAGTCGTACCTGGTGATTAAGGAGATTTGGAAACTAGGAACGCCTGGAAAGATGTGGGATTCGGCGATTGTCTTGTCACAAATGTTTACGGAGATGATCCAGGCGAACCCTGCACGTTTTGACAAGAAGCGAATTTTGGATCTCAGTGCTGGGTAAATTGTCTATTTACGATTATCATCTCGTGTGGGCTAAAATGAAATATATAGGACTGGCTGTGTTGGATTGGTGATTGCAGCCACTTACAAGAGGATCTTTCCGCAATACAAACCCGAGGTGATTATGACGGATCTGACGGAGGCATTGGATTTACTGGAATACAATCGCAAGATCAATCATCTCGACAGCAAGGACGATAAGACTCTTATTAAACCCTTAAAGTGGGGAGAGTCAAAGGATGTACAACTTATACTCAAGGATGGGCCAATCGATTTTGTCATTGCTTCCGATGTTCTTTATGAGCCCACCCATTTCAGTGCTCTTGTCAGTACGCTTGAACATTTGGTGGTCAGCCAGCAGACGTGTGTGTATTTGGGATACAAGAAGAGGGGGCTAAGCCAAGAACAGGAAAGTAAATTTTTTAACATTTGTTCGCTGAAATTTGATATTGTCCTCATCCAAGATCAACTGGAGGAGGGTTTTGATACCACTGGTGGTGTAGATGGCTGGATTGGTGGCAGTGGCGGCTTCCCGACTATTTTGAAGGAGACGGGTGTACAGATATACAAGCTTGCTCGCAAATAATAATCCATTTTGTATAAAAATGTAAAAGAACAATCAAAAATAAAAATAAAAATATGTTTCACGGAATTTAAAATGAAGATAAAAAAAAAAGTGAACGCGCGTGATTAAGGGATATTTTCTGCTTTTCATTCCGTTTTCTCTTTATATACATCTCATAATACAATGGAAGCAGAGAATATCAAAAAAGCAGATTGCTTACCTTGTCGACTTAGTGGAGGAGCAGTAGGACTTGGCGTTGGATACTTTTCATTACGTAAAGCAAATCAAATGACCACAAGCATTGGCTACACGAACAAAACATTGGGTTTAGGTTTGGCAGGTGTCAGTAAGTTTGGGTATTTTTTTTAAAAAAAGGAGACGTGTTGTTCTATTTTATTTATTTATTTATAAATGTTTGTATAATAAGCATTCGCAGCTGCAGGCTTTTATAGATTGTTCTTGTACTAAAATGAAAATAATGCACACATGTTGCATTGTAATAATAAAAAACACTTTTTTATCGCTTCTTGTTCTTTCTCTTCTTTGCCTGAGATTTTTTACGTCCTGTGCTCTCAGCTTCCTCCTCTTCCTCTTCTTCTTCTTCCAATTCAACAGTCTCTGTTTCCAATTCAACAGACTCGACAGATGCAGAGGCGTTTGATTCTTCAATCTCGATTTGCTCTTGAGCCTTCTTCTTTTCCTCTTCTTCCTTCTTTTTCTTTTCATCTTCTTCTTCGGTGGTATAAGCGAATAATTCCTTCAATTCTCCTCGCACTGCGGCGGTGATCAAAGCAGACAAGATACAGGCGGGTGAAAGGTAGAGCAAAGCAGGCTGAGCGGCATGGAAAAAGTGCATGACACCCATTGTGGTGGCCAAGCCTGCAATATAAGCAATCAAGCAGGAGGTGAAGTAAGGCTTGGGGAAGTTTGTGGATCTAAAGTTTCCCTGGGGGTTACGTTTCCATGACATGTGACGATCATAGCGAAGACAAAGAGCAACAAAAATACCTATAATTACACCTATCAGAATAATGCTCTATCGTATATATTATTACTTTACCTGGAATGACAATATCACCCAAACCGAGCATGGTGAAATGCACCTTTTCCAAGTTATTCAAAAGATATGCAATAATATCACGGGGCCAAAGCAACTTTATGGGGGCATCAAAGTTCTTTGCGACAGATACCATGACTGGCGTATAAAACACCCAGAAGATATCGTAAAAGAAGAGACCACTAAGCAAAATCATGCCAGTCTTGAAAGAGTCGAGTGAAAGGAGTTGGATGGCATTGATGGAAAAGGAAAGACCAAAGACATTGGAGGCAATCCAGTTCTTGGTCATACCGTAATAGACGGTAAGGCCAACAGAGGCAAGCAATAAGAAGCCATGGATGACTGAGAAATTGACATGAGAGAGCTCTAAAATTAAAGAGTTAGCATTTTCTTTATATATTTCTATACCAACTTACTCTTTCCGCGCTTTGACATGGTTAATTTATATTTAGCGACATGCTTCAAGATAAAAGCAGGCATGAATTTCTTTGCAAGCATCAAAAAGACCTTGGTGACCGCAGCACAGCCCATAACCGAAAAGTAGGCGGTAAGGACATAGTTGATGTACTTTTTGTCAAGGTAACGGAAAACAAGGTACATGGAGAACAGGACACAGGAGCCAATAATGGGGAACATGTAGGCATCTGCCGAACTAAGACTCTCAATCACGGAATCCTCGTCCTCATCATCGGAATCCTCAAGTGGCGAGTCCGACTTTTTTTTGGGCTTTTTGGCGTTGGCGGGACGCTTCATGGCGCGGACGGCCTCAAAGGAGCCGGTATAGATGGGCAGGACAGCCATGGTAAGCACTGCACCATAGGCTATGTAGAGCCCTGTTTCGTTGAACTCTTCTTCCATGTTGATAAAAAGAGAGCGAGTGAGTTTGCATGTGTTTTTGTTGAATGTATTTATATACACGTCGCTGTTTTGAGCACCCGATGATTTGTTATTGGCACACGTCTGTAAATGGTCAAGCCGAACTCGATGAAGCAGTCTCCTTTTTTTTTTTTTTAGAATCAACGCGTGTGTGAACGCGGATATGAAAATCAGTTTGCGCGTTGATGTCAAAAAAAGAATTTTTTGTTTTTTTCTTGTTTATCTCTTTCTTAACTTTTTTTTTTGACCATAAAATAAAGCAAACACTATGGACGGTGGAGGTTATCTCGATACATACTCAACTGATACCGGCAGCAACGCTGGCTCCGTAAGAGTAAGTCAAGAGTTTAGCAGTAAAAAGAAAAGAAGTGCTAATATAACTGCGGCAAAATAGAAGCCTCTTGGAGAACAGTCTCTTCGCCCTTTGACAATCAAGCAAATCAAAGCAGCAACTGTGCCTCAAGAAGGTGTTTTCAGAGTTGACAATGCCGACGTCACTCAAGTAAGTTTTTACTATTGTCATAGTACAAAAAGCAAGACTCTTTCTTATTCACACTCTCTCATATAAGATCACTTTCATTGGTGTCATTCGCAATGCCAATGAGCTTCAGACCAACATAACCTACACTATTGAAGACGGCACTGGTGCTATCGAAGTAAGAAAGTGGCGTGAAAACAACGAGTCTTTGGAGGACACCGATAGCCGCAGTAGTTTAATGTAAACAGTGATATATTCCATCCAACCGAAACTCATATCCTTTATTTATATTCACAGGAACGATGCTTATGTTCGTGTTTATGGAAGATTAAACAACTTTAACGATCATTTAACAGTTGTCGCTTATTCTATCAAACCAATCACTGACTTTAATGAAATCACTTATCACTTTTTGGATGCCATCAAGACCCATTTGACACTTTCAAAAACAGTAAGTATGCAGTGCATTGTATTATATAAACACTAACATGGTTATCATATAATAGAACAGCAATCTTTATGTTAACAACGGACCCAAGAGCTCAGTGGTGACATCATCTGGAGGAAATCGAGGTATCAACGACGACGTATCCGATGCCATCAAGTCATTCAGCTACTTGGACGAAGGTGCCAGCATCGATCAGATTGTGTTCAAGTTGAAGGGAATGTATTCAGAGGCACAAATCAAGCAATCCATTGAATATCTTTCTAATGAAGGCCATTGTTACCAAACCTTTGATGAAAACCACTTTAAATCAACGGAAGAATAAAGGCAGAATGGAGGGATTCGTATATATAACAACAGCGAAAAATAAAATAAAGGAAATTGTAAAGAAGATTATGAATAACAAATAAAAATAAGGGCTTTTTTTTTATTAATTATTTTTACTTTTTTATCCTTCTTTTCCTTTCATCAATTAACTTTAAAAATAATCTAATCTCAATTCAACATGACAAAGCTGGAAAAGATGAGCTCAGAAGAACTCGTGTCAATCAGCAAAAAGATGTTTTATGGTGGATTTGCCTTTTTACCACTTCTTTGGCTCGTCAACTTTATGTACTTTTTCAAAACAAGTCGTACACCAACCGCACCAAAAGAGCTTAAAAGATGTAAGGAACTGAAATACACAGAAAATGACGACTGTGCTAATCATCATCATCCTGCCAGACATGTACCTTTCCTTGGCGGGTTGTATTGTGTGGTTTATTATATTGACAACCTGGTATAGTCTGTTTGTCAATAAGCGGATTTCTTGGGGATTAACTGCCGATAAGATTACTGTGGTGATACCCAAAGGCGTTTGAGATATAGAATAGATTACTGGAAACGAGGGTTCTCTTTATTAAAATTACTTATTTATTTATTTATTCATTTATTTATATATACAATCTAAATAATCATTATAAGGGGGAAATCTACCATTTGGTTGCTAATGGATTGCCCAAGTTTTGAGTCACTGCGTGATACTGTGTACGGAGTAACACTTGGGCTCGTTCAGATGTAGGATCCATTATCCATTCACTTTATACAATAATTAGAAATCAACTCTAGTAGTATTCGTTATTACAATTACTTACTTGTAAATGGCCTTGATGATTTCATTTTCCTCAGGCTTGACACCTGTGGCAGACTGATAAAGAGACTCGACCTGCGTAACCCATTCCTTTGCGTTTGTGACATGCAAAGTATCAGGAGGGAGCTGACCACCGCCATTGGCACAGCCACCAGGACAGGCCATGACCTCGACATAGTGGTAGTTGCATTTACCACTCTTGATTTTACGCACAATGTTTTGGATATTACGGAATCCATACGCAGTGGCAAATCGCAGTACAATTTTGCCTTGCTGGTCCTGTAAAAAGTACTCACGCACATCGGCATTCTTGCCCGTCTTGACAATGACGTGAGGGGAGGGCTCGTTGGGCTGAGTGGGTATTTGAATGCCAAACAGCTCACGGGCAGCCGCACAAAAGATGTATTCAAGGGCACCGCCCGAAGAGGAGCCATCGACACGGTAGCTTGTTTCAATCTGGGTGGTGGCATCAACGCCCACCTTATTGAACATGTCATCGATGGGTGCCTCGGGCATCTCCAAAAAGTTGAGGTTCTGCTCGACAAACATCTTGTCGATTTCACTTGTAGTCAACACACAGTCCACCTCGCGAGTGTCGTATTGCTCCAAAAAGAAGTCGGGGCGACTGGCTTCTAATTTCTTGTCATAGCACGGCATGATGGAAACATGGTAGATTTGATTTGGCCTGTTTTACATGGTTTGGTTTAGATGAACAACTGAGGCAATAAAACATACTTACAATAAGCCTGACTTCTTTGCAAAGTAGTCCTTCACAAGCGATCCCATCATTTGCTGAGGTGATTTGGCAGCAGTGATGAACGGCAACACTTCTCCATGTGTCTTTTCAGCATAACACACCCAACCAGGACACGAAGAAGCCAACATGGGCAGATGCTGTTGCTGACTACCTTCCTCGCCCTCAGCAACAGCAGCAGCAGCTCTTCTGTTTCTTCTACCACGTGCTCTTGGTTTCCCCTCTATATCACCATTGGCCTTTTCAGCATCCTGCTGCTGCATCGCCCCCTCCAGCTTATCGCCTCCATTTTCCATATAGCGCTTAAATCGATCCACAAATTCACGGGACGACTCGACAAGTGAAAGGTCTTGGGTGAACGAGGTGTCAAATACATGATGCGCACCCAAATAATGCTTGAAAAAGTAGACCAGTCGTTTGTGTACTTGGATCATGGATAATCTATACTTGGCCGCAAGCGAGGCTCTTGATTGAGCACTGATCGAAATCACAATCGTACGGTGCTTGGAAGGATCCTCTTTGTTTTGCTGAAGAATGTTTAAAAGCTCTTCTTGTGATTGCATCGAGATCAAAACACTTTCGGCAGAAGTGACACATCCACTTTGTTGATTTGTAAGCTCTCTGTCATTCACTTCTTTTTTTTTTTTTTTGCAAATTACCTGCAAGCTAAACAATCATTCAAACTAATGGAGGCCTTTTCAAGCTTTTCCTCGCCACCATCCTGGGTGATTTCATAATAACTGCCTTCTTGATCTACTTTGATCTCGGACTAGCGAGGGATTAGTCATTCAGAACAAGACCTTATCAATAGACTTACGGGTCCTTTGTCTTCGCCTTTTACAACTTCGACTGGTTTAATACAGGCTTGAGAAGGGGAAATAAAATCATTTAAATCGGTTAATACAAGTGCAGACGAAAAAGCCATTTTTATTCAACTTCTTTTTCTCTTGAAAAAAAAAAGAAAAGAAGAGAATAGAAAAAAAAAAAGTTGAGATCTATTATGGGCCTTGATGGACCAATGAAATCAAAAGTTCCCCTGTGACAAATATATTTACAAAAATAGTTAGTGAAATGCATTGATTTGATGTTATCATCATTATAGTTATTGAATGGGACATGTTGAACTATCAAAAAGATCATAGCTAACTCGTATAGAATCTGAAGATCCAAAAATAGATTGTTTGGGCGCAAATGGATATGCTCAGTGCCTGTAAGGCTACTACTATGGTTTTGGATTCATTCACCAGCAGTCATTGATAATAATAATCAAATTGTTAATAAGCTACTCCTTCTCGCTGCAGTCTATCTGTTCCATCCTCGGCTATGTCTTATCCATTGAGTTTTCACAACAACCGGAAATAAATGGAAATCACTTCAATGGCATTTTTTCTTTTTTATACAAGATAATTTCATACAACTAATTTACTTGAAAAAAAGATAAATGTGTATTTTCCTTGTATCTGTGGATTTCGCTGAACCAGCTTTAACCAAGTACTCACAGAAAGAAGGGTATAAGACATTGTTATTTAGAATGATCCGACACTGTTGGATAATACTTGAAGCTGAAAATAGGAGATAAATAGGAATTTTTATTTACCCTATAGATGCCTGGTAAGACGCATAAATAAAAACTTCTTTTGCTTATTATTAAGTTCTTTACTGAAGTGTATTTAAAAGGCGATTTCTATTGGCTCATACGTAAATTCAATATGTTTGTGGCCAAGATATAATACAATTGATAGACAAAACAAATAAAAGGTAAAAATAACTAAGCCAACATGTAGGGAGGGTGTCGAAGCTATCTGGCTATTTAAAATACCGCTTGCGGACTTTGAGAGTCGTTCTGATTTATTTCCTTTTATTTTGACTCTTCTTTCTCCTTTTTTCTCTCTCTTCTTCTCTCTTCTCCATTATTATTATTGCGATGCTTTCAGCAGAAGAAGAACAGGTAAAAAAAAACATTACGGCAGATGAAACCACTGTATTAAATAAATAATCCCCTCTTTTATAATTACAAAAGAACACAACTCTAGGTAAGATACACCTTTTTTTTTTCTTACATCATTTCCATTGTTGCTAAAAGTTATATATAGAGCGCACATTTGCCGCTGTTAAAACCGATTCTGGTACTATTCATCAATGGATTGAAAAACAAGGGTTTGATATAATAGACTCAAAATTAACCTGTTTACAACATGCACAATGGGAATCATTCAAAAGGTATATATAAATAGACTTGATAAGCAAAGGATAATCTTTCATTGTGCTTCGTAAATATATAGCCAAGAAGTATACGTGTTTATTTTAGAGAAAATAAATGCTGTAAAAGAATGGAACGACGCCATTTGTTCGTAAGTTATTTATTTACAATATCAAAATTTATGATTAAATTAATTTTCTATTTTTAATTTAATGATGATAACAAACAAAAAGGAATGACAGTGATTTGATTTCTAAAGAAAATGCATATGGCAGCCCTACCATTGAACAGGCTCAGCAAGATATCTCTCTTGTATTCAATGACCAGGTAACAACTGATGACCACCAAAATATACCTCAACAAGTCAGCGATTCTATAACAAACGAAGCTCCTATGCTAGAATCCAACGAAAAGGAACAAACACGCGAAAGTGATGACAAGGCTTTTGTGACAGAAGAGCCAATCAAAATTGGTCAAGAAGAAATGGATGGCACTACCAATATGGAGCAAGATCATGAAAATATTGAGCAGATCCCAGAAATTCAAGCAAAACAAAGCGTCACTACTGAAGAGACAAATGTTGATTCATTATCTGATGAAAAGCAATCGATCCAAGAAACACCAACGCAGCAAGTCTCTGTAGAGGAAGAAGAGAAGGAAAAAATGGTTGAACAAGAGCTTATGAATGACCAAGTACCTAAAGAAGAAACGTCTGCAGAGGAGGTACCTGATAAAGACGTCACCAAAGAGATGATATCAAGGGAGGAGGAGGAGGATGACTCATCAAAGGATGAAAAAGAGGACGCACCTCTCACAGAAAATGGTTTAAAACCAGCGGAAAACATGGCTGCAGAAAACCCATCAATAGAAGAACAAGCATCTGAAAACAAATCAAATGATGAAAAAGTAGACCAAGAAGCAGATGCACATCAAGAAAATGTACATATAAAGGAGAAAAAGGAGCCGCCAAAAGAAGCAAAGACACGATCCAACGAGCTTAGAGACGACGCTGTGAAGCCATCATGCTCGCGACTACGCCAGCCTGCCATGCGACGAGGAAACTCATTAATCCATTCTGAAAAGGAACTCACACGCAACAGTTCAGCTAAATTGCCGACAGGATCCACACGCATTGCCAGGCTCAACACGTCACCGCCAAAGAAAGTCACGACCAAGAAGCCTGAAGAGTTGAAACCAAAAAAGAAGAAAATGGCCCCTGATTTCATTTCACGGTTGACAGCTCCCACGGTGGCCAGCAAAAGCAAAAAATCTGCTGCTGGTGATCGTACGACACTACCTACGTCAAAGAAACGACCAAAGGAAAAGTCGATTGTTGTAAGTTGAATCGTATTTTTTTAGGTGTTTTGCTAAATACAATTTTTAGAAGAACAAAAAATTGGATGACGATGCTGCAGGAGGTCTGGCTACTGCAAGCTCACCCAGAGCTCTACGAAAAAACAATGGGCATGCTGAAATTAAAACCAAATAGAAGAAGGTGGTGGAACATAGGTACCTTATTAGAAGGATCTTCGTAAATGACATTGAATTATATTTTTTACATAAAAACTATATGAGTGAATGCCACCTTTAAAAAAAAAAAGTTTATTTGTGATTTGATTGAACTGGTATGAATTTGTGTTACAAATACACTTTGAAAACGCATAAATTTTGAACAACCTTTAACGACAGCAGTCTAAAACCAACTGTGCAGGTATGATACAAAAAGGATGATCTAGTTAAGAATTGCACCGCCGATCAAGGAACTAAATGAAGAGAAGAATTCATTGGATGTTTCCTTTGATTGATAGGATTTTGATGTCTGAATTTAATGGGATGTTGCCTGGTAAATTATCACCTGTTCGGTACATAAATGACCTTTCATCACTGTATCAAAATGAGCTTGTATGGTTTTGTAATAAGTGAATAAATGAACCACTAGAATGAATATACGTATGAAATCAGCCTTTTTATTTTCGTTCTTCAATTCCGGCCTCTCATCTATCCATATTGTATCTTTTACTTTCAGGAGTTGGATGTACTTTAATTAGATTCCCAAGATGGATATACTTGTGAATTCTTTATTATCAAACTCTACCCAAGAATAATGAAAAGACTATCCATGATAAAATGAAGACCCAGATTTATTCTGTATATGAGTTCTACTTTTGTGTTGCAATAGTATTATTTTAACCTTTTCTCTTTATGTCATGTAAATACATGATGCAACATATCGAATAAAATTGACAATTTAATTTTGATGGCGTTTTGTTTTATTGTTGTGAATGATCATAAACATAAATACTGGCATTGCATGGAAATACTTTATTTTCGAGATGAATGTATATAGCTTATCTTATCTTATTTAATATTTTTTTTTTTTTTTTCTCAGCAAAAAGTGTTTCTTTTTTCGGATTGTTGATACAAGATGATGACAAAACGAAGCATTGTTATTTGTACAATGTGATATCAAACAGCACTTGGTGCAGGTTATACGTTTTAGATTGTTTTTTATACTTAACAAGCGAATTAGAGTTTAGCTTAAACATTGCAAATGCTTGTATTGAACTGATTTCGACAAATGTCTATAAAAAAAAAAGCAAAAATGCTCAAAATACCATTATCATTCTATCCATTCGAAAAAAAAAGGCAAGTTAGGAGACAAGGATGGAGAGAGAAAAAAAAAGTATATATATCCCGGGTGGCAAAAACCTAGAAATCAAAAAATCTCTAATGTAACAAGCACATGAAAAACAAATAAAAAACAATGATATCGCTGAGAAATGAAAACATTAAAACACTGCTAGTTAAACTTTTTTTTTTTTTTAATACAGTGATTAATAAAATGTATAAATATATCTAGTCGATTCACTCCGGTGAGGTGATGATCAAGTAGCAGATTCCCTTTTTTTATATATATTGCAAAGTAGTATTATTATCTGCACCCCTTTAAGTTTCACGTGGTAAAGCCAGCAGGCTGCATTAAATCATATTTAAATAACAAAACTTCAAACACTAAATGAATCAACCCTTTTTCTTCCTTCCCCTAAAAAAAAAGTACTTTAGACCTTATTAATGACTACCTTAGTTTCTTTGGTATTAAATAATGCAGATCGTTTGCCCATTGTGGGATCTCCGATAGGACAAGCAACAACCTGGTACCGAAAGTATAGTACTGGTGGTGATGGGCCTTATGATAATGCCCAACCGCCTCCTTATGAAAAGGTGCCTTCAAGACTCACCAAGATTTCTGATTATGTTTGGAAGCGCTCCAGCTTCTCTTCAGCTACTTCTGACACTGAAATCCCGACCATGGAAGTTGAGGCTCACATCGATAAAAACTTGGTCAATGATGGTATCCAGCTTTTAAAAATTGCTGCGGATATGAACAATGGCTCTACAAAACATTCTCTTGATTTGTATATTATGGGTTTAGACAAAATACTAGCGTCATTACCAGGTAATAGAACTCCTCCCCTTTGATGTTTCATTTCCCCAAAACTAACTCTCAATAATAGTGGAATCGGATCCAGCCGCAAGAGAGGCATTGGAATTGAAATTGAAAGAGTTTAAGATGAAGAAGCAATTGGTTTTAGATGATCCTAGCGAAAAGCCATTGACAGACGAACAAAAGGATGCAGCGTTGAGCGGTCTTTCTGGTCTAATTATCAATGCCTCTGTCATTGCAGCCGTAGCCTTAAAAAAGAGTCCTATTCCTTGTAAGTATCGTAATATAATATCATCAACTGTTTTTCACTCATACATGCTATACAAAGATTATATGTCGAATGCCATTGAAGTGACAAAAGCAGGGCTTGTAAAAATAGATGAAACATGCTCGATCCGGAAGCGATCATGGAACATTGCCACATTTGGTGTGTCAAAAGCAGTAGAGATGGACAAACACTATCAAGTCCATCAATTTTTTGCCGAAGTCTTTTATACCAGCTGCGCTGCAGTGCTTAAAGCGGGTATTGCTTATGCAGAAACACCTTCTGCGGAGGTGTCTTCACAGTAATAGGAAAAAGAAGTACATGTATAATTCTAACAAAAAGGCTTTACATAATCTATTTATTTACTATTTATCATTTGTATTTCTTATTTATATCCATATCCATATGAAAAATAAAATTTACTCATTACCTTATCATGAAATTACATCTTTTTATACACATTTCTATTTGAATGCAGAAAAAAGAAAGACAAGATATTCTCCTTTTAAAACGTGAAAATTTCATATCTTTTTCTACGATCAATGAAATCATTGTTTAACTTGATTCTATCCCATTTTTCAAGAAGAAGATTGTGAGAATCTGTGGCTGAACTCTCTTGAGAAAATTCAATGGTTGTACAGGAAAAAATATGAACCTTGTTCAACAGTTTTTATTTTAAACAAACAAAACAATATCCTTTTTTACTCTGTCAATAATTGATGAGGATGAATTGATATTCTCAGGTCAAATGAATCAATTGAAATGATAAATAGAATGGCTTACATGTACTTGTTTTTACACAACGGTTTATATGTATGTATTGTACATACAAACAGATATACAAACTAATGATATTTACACAAGCCAAGGCTGAAAATTTGTGTTTGGATCTAAAGTGAATGGATTGAGTACCTACAAAAGAGTTTGATTCATCGTTTTTTATTTGATTTTGTTCTTTCATTCATTAGACAAAGGACGAAAAAGTAAGTCGTTTCAATAAAAAAAAGAATGGATTAGGAGCCAAACTAATTTGAAAACGGTTAATAAAGCTGCTGATCTTTGCTTTTATGACTAAAAAAGAAGGACCCAAACACATGATAAGCAGTGCTATATATGACCGGTTTTTTTTTCTCCCTTTCTCATAGTGCGGTTGATTTGATGGGAAGTAATTATTCTTTTCCTTTTAATTTATTTTTTTATCACTTTTTCTAAACCATGGACGATATGTATCAATATGCTGCTTCAGCAGTCAACGATAAAGCACCTCCCGTGCCAGAAGAGGACGACATTATACTTAAAGCCTTCAACAATATGGGCTGGGGAAAAAGGTGGAATAGCTTGCTCGATAAAGTCAAAAAACAGGTAAAAGGACCCCCACACACTACTAGTTGTCCCACAACCACTAAAAATAGCAAATAGGGAGGAGCGTTGGTTGAAGAGACAAGAAAGGAATTACAAGAGATGGCACATGCAATATCGGAATCAGTGGAAGAAAACAACAACTTGAGTGATTCTACGGAAACTTTACGAAACAACCCCATAAATAGCACAAGCAACACTAGCCGTGATAGCGAGACTGAAAATTGGGACTTGAATCATTTCAGAGTAGGCTTTGCTAATGGAACACGGTCTGCAGAAGCCTATCTTCAAAAAGTCAGCAGTGACATCTTTGATGGTCTAAAAAAGACCATCAATGGATTAAGTCCTATGGAGGAGGAAGAGGACGAGGAAGAACTAGTGGAGCAAGATCGGCGACTTTCGTAAGTAATCTTGTTACATTCTAAGAATGCCAATACTAATTAGTATAAAGGCGTAAAGAGGCATACTTGGCAAAGATTAACACCAGTCAAGACATTTATTTGAATGAGCCGATTGAAAAGGACCAAAAGCTGTACAACACCTTCATATCAGGATTCCATATCGATGAATATAAGGACGAGATCAGTCAACTGTTGGAGAAGAATCCCAACCTGAAAGAAACAATGAATCGACTTGTACCTGTCCAAGTCACCTACAACATGTTTTGGAAGCGCTATTTTTATTATGTATGGAAATTGGACCAGGATGAAATGAAGCGCAACAGTATAAACAGTTGGGATGGTGAGTCTGATGATTCCGGTGCTAATGGTGATGATGAAATGACCGACACAAAGGCAAGCGTAGTGAATGATAAAAAAGAGTCGCATGCCTCTGATACAGATTTTAGTCATATATCAGGGCCGCCCTCTACTGAAGCCAGCTTTTTATCGCCTTCGTTAAGGTCTACGGAAGATGAGTGGGTAAAGGCCGACAGGAAGAGATCGGATGATGATAGCGATTGGGAATAGGCATTTGCCGTTATACAACCTTGTTTTTTTTTTCTTAAAAGAGCCCATATCTGATATATCATCTAGTGATTATATACTATTAAACATCCTTATTTATATTGTCTAAATGCTTAAATAAAATATCCAAAATGGGTCTCATATCGCATTGTAAATCTCGTAATGAGCTTACTATCTTTTTTAAATCCAACTCTGCATGAGTTTCACAATTCTGACTTTGAAAACCAGTTTGCTACCACCTATAGAACGATGTTTTGTTTCGTTCCTTTTGTTCCTTATTTTTCTTTTTCTTTTTTCATTTCCTTAAGCAAAAACCATGAGTGTCATACTTAAAGATCATTGTAGCTTCTGTTTTGAAGTATTGATAGCATATCTTGAAGATAAACCAGCGCCAAAGCCCAACTTCCCAAACGATTCTTAGTAAATACTTGCCTCTTTTTTTTTTCATATTCATGTATTTCTAACCGTTTCTTCTCTTTATGCTTTTATCGCGCAGTCCCTTATTTGTCACTTGGAATGTCGAATCTGGCGATGAACTTGTTTTAAGAGGCTGCATTGGCAACTTCAATCCCCAGTCATTACATAAAGGTCTCGAAAAATATGCGCTGATAAGGTAAACTTGACTTTTAATGCGATATATACACATGCGGTCACGCTATATAACGATCCTAATATGCTTTATTGTTAAATAACAGTGCTTTAGAAGATCGTCGTTTCCGGCCAATCTCATTAAAGGAAATTCCAACGCTTCATTGCGCAGTTTCTCTGTTAACAGACTTTGAAGAAGCCAATGACTACCTTGACTGGGAAGTAGGCAAGCATGGCATTTGGATTGAATTCAAAACAGAATCAGGACGCAAAACAACTGCCACTTATTTACCTGAAGTCATGACAGAACAGGGCTGGACAAAAGAAGAGGCCATTGATTCTTTATTGAGAAAAGGTGGTTATCGAGGCACCTTTTCATCCACCATTTATGATACCATTGTACTCACACGCTATCAGTCTCAGAAAATGGATCTTGCTTATAAAGATCTTTAAATACCAATAAATGTACATTTCGTATGCGTGCTGGTCTTCTTTAAGAAAAATAGGAAGAAGTGCACTCTTATCATTATAAATTATGCTCTGATTGGTTTGGTTTTGTGCTTATCAAAACAGGTTTTAGAGTGTTTGTAAATAATCACCACCATGGAAAGCTCTATAAATGCACTTTATGCTGGAGTTATCAAGATAATTCAGCATTTTGTGTGTGCTGGCTGTTATTCTTTCCTTGATAGTGTGTACTTTTGCAACTTACCAATTTGCTATCTTGAGGAGATAACTTGACTACTTTTATGGAAAGAAAAACAAGGCACATAGTTCATTAGTAGGTGCACATGATCTGGTATTTACTTTGATTTGATAGGTGCTATTTCATTCTCTTTTTTGGAAATATCAACGCTAATATCAAACGTTCTTGCTTTAGCAGGCTATTATACTTTAACCGGTCATTTTATCAAAACACTATCCTATGATCATTGGTGTTCGAACAAGTAAGGCTTGCTAGAATGATAAAGGTCTGCAGCTAGTAGAGGCATCAGAGGTATTTGGATGCCTATCAGCACTTTTGGGAATGTCTATTTAAGAACATTGAGGTCTATACCAACTATGTGCTAACCACATATTTACCGAACGAGTTTAATAAGCAATACTATTGTTACATATGAGTTGATATGAATAAGTCTTATGAATTTGTCTTGAAATTTGATTATTCTCTTAAATCCTTTGTTAATAAACTCTAGAAAATGAAATATAGCTTCTTTGAGGCACCTGTATGAAATTGCTTTTCCTGTAATTGTTTGTATGCCCTTTTGAAATGATATATCAAGAAAGGTCCTTTCTAATCAATTATATAATAAAGAGACCTGAAAAAAACTTACATCATTGATTGGCTGGGGCTGTGCTAAGGTATTGAGTGTAAAGTATTTATATTGACATGTAATAGAAATGTTGAGACAAATTATAATGATAAACCTATTATTAAATCATTACCAATGTAATCCATCTGCATCAGATATCTAGATGTTGCTTCATCTTGGTAAGACCAATTCATTCCACGATTCTTTAAAGATAAAGTTATATTAATGCATTGCCTGCATTGATATTTTTAGAATTGGTCTTGGATTTCCTTTTTATCTCGAATGAGCAAATGCATTATTTACATCAAGCGTCTTTTGTTTTTTCACTTGATATCGTTTTTTAGATTTCTCACATGAGTCTTGTTTTGGAAAGAATGAAAGCTTTCTTATTATTCATCATTTGAACATGACTAAAAGTAAAGACTATACATTCGATGATATAATTCACTTCCTTTTTGAAACGGGTTAGAAAAACAAAACCAATAAAGAATACGATAAACAGTGATACTCCTTCTTTCAAGGTTAACATTGTAATGAAGTATTTGAACCATTAGCCTTTTCCTTTTCCAAGATATTTGAATTGAAAAAAAAAAAAAAAAGATAAAACTTAATGGTAAACTGCAGGGAAATCAGATTCTATTTCCATATCATATTTTTAACTTGGTGACACAATGGGCACATTTTTATTTTAATAAAAAAAAACCTTGCGGAACAATTTACCGGAGATCACTTTTGATTGAGGAACCCTTTTTTTTTAAAGAAAAATAAAGCAGACATGTAGCCTTCAAGTTCCACATCTTTAACTTGTTCAAATGTCTCACGGTTAAGCAATCAAGTAGCTGTACTTATCAAAAGGCTTGTTTTGATCATGACTCTTTATCAATCATGTTTTCTCACAAACGCTTATTTATTTATTTTTTGTACGGCCTAGTATTTTCGTTCTTGTACGGCGTAAACCTGTTTGTACGGCCTCATTATTTTCGTTTTGTACGGCCTTCATCATTTGTTCTTTTTTTCTTGTACGGCCTATATGATAATATTTGTACGGCCTACTTCTTATTGCGGATAACCCGCATCATACTTGTAGCTATTTTTTCTCATGAGGTTTTATTCTTTGTAATTTGTTTTTCTCTTAATTTTCTTTGTGTGGTTCAACAAAAAGAAAAACGATGGTGAAAGATGTAGTGAACACATACTTAATATGGTGATTTTGATTAATGTTTTGATTTGGATTTGTATAACAAGAATATTTATGTCATGAACAAAAAAAAAAAAAACCCTGTGTTTAAAATAGCGGCATGTCTTGTGCGAGGATCTTAGCATAAAATAAAACTTTTATCAATAAAGAAAAGCGTAAACCTTGTTATAAAAGTATAATATATAACATGACTATTATAAATATAAAGTGTATTAACCGTTTAAAGTATATCATTACAGTTATAACATTAATATTAGTTTTCAAAAAAATAAAGAATATCCATTTAAATATATCATCATAAGATTTGTTTTTTTTTATTAGGTAAAATTGGATAGGAAAATGGAGTAAGATGGAGAAAAAGAAGAAGGAAAGAAACTCTTTCAAATAATTATTCTGCCTCGAAAGGAATAGTAAACTTATCAGCATATTCGAAAATATAGTTAAAATCGCAATCAGCAAAAGGCATTTGCCAGCCAACCTCCTTTGCATTTACAATGAACCAAAGACGTAACAAATGACGGGCCTGATCAGGTCTATCAGAGTAGGCTGTGCGTGCATGAAGAATCTGGTAGTTCTGAACAAATTGGATATCACCAACTTCAAGAGACATGTTCAATGCCTCTCTTTCACAGAGTTCCTGGATATACTTCATGGCCTCAAATTTTTCTTCTTCGACATGAATTTCTGGGAAACGTGTCATGGTTTCAAAGAAATGAGGTGCCCAAAAGGTAAACAACTTGTCCTTGAAGTGCATCAAAGGTGGAGCAGTAATGTATTCGGGCTCATCAGCGGCGTGTTCTCCTTTGCGGTCCCATAACCATGGCTGTTTCATAAGCTCGACAATATCGGGGCGTTCCTCCATGAGACGGTTGTAAAGAGTATGAGACGACATGAGCGAGCTCAGACCACCTTCAATTCCCTTATTTAAGCAGAGTAGGGCTACAACATCAGCACCATCCACATGGAATGGCTGTGCTTTACGAGTGGCATAGATGCGAGTGATAGGATCCTCAGCATCATACAGACTTTTTGTAGCAGAACCATGGCTGAGATCTTTTACATGGCCGAGAACATGGCCTTTAGAGTTCTGAGGCTTAGGGATACCAATATAGGCTCCAATGCCCATAAAAATGGCAATTTGTTCTTTGCGGTCATAATCCAAGATGGGAAGTCCACGAAGTAAGCCAAAACCTAAACCATTAAACAAGTTTTCGCGTTCCTTTACAAGAACTTGGTTGAGGGTTTTCAAAGGGAAATTCTCGGTGGAGATCTCTGTCAAAGGTAAATCAAGTTTTAAAAAGTGCTTGAGAGCTTGGTCAACATCTTGAATATCCTCCTGGGTAAGACGGTAAATCCATCTTTCGGATTGAGCTTCTAGCTCTTTGCCATCCCATGCAGATTCAGTAGTAATGCGATCAGGAAACTCCGTTTTTACGGAATTGTCGCCAGAGAGCGAAAATCCACGCCATTTTCCGACTTTAGAAGTATTAATAGGTTCAACAGTAGCCATGTTTGGTTTTAATAAAAATCTCAAATGTTTTGTAAGAAGAATGAAGAAAAAAAAAAGAATAACTCTTCTTTACCACAAACTTTGACACTTTTATACTTTTTTTTTTCTGAACTATTACTTGATTTAATTATTTTGTGCAAGATAATGTGATTCTGAGAACTGGACCTTTGTATTACATGATTGATGTTAGTAAAAAGGGTATTATATTTGATCCTGTTACTCAATTCATCTGACCAATAGAAACTGATGAAGCGAGTGGCTCAAAGTAAAAAGGGTGGATCTGGATTCTCTAGTTTCAATTTTTTCCGATTTTTAGTGATTATTAATTTACATAAGTGTGAAATATAAAAATATATACTATAATAACTCTCCTTAAATTCAAAAGTATTACACGAGATTACCATTTAACCAACATGTATACGCTACCACATTGTTTTAAGGTTTTGCTGCGTGGTAAGTCCAAAATAAAGGTTGGGATCGTCACTTCACTGCTGGATCAAACTAAATTACTATTATCAAAGTAGTATGCACTTTGTATAAATATTTGTAACTAGCACTACATCATCACAATTAAGAATAATGCTACGAAAGAGAATATCAATTGTATTGTGAGAAAATAGCACCCTGAAAAAAAAAAGACCTAGAGAAATCTTGGCTCTCTGCTTAAAAAGTGTTACACCTACGTTTCATTATTAAATTGGCAATCCAAATTTTCGAAAGTTTTTTTTTAGAGTGATAAATCGACATGGTAAAAATGTGGACAATCAATTGTTATTTACAATTCTTGCATTAAAATATAAAAAATTGGAACCATCAATTTCTTTTTTCCCTCTGCTCTTTAAATCTTTATTGTAATTTTTTTAACAGTCGTCCTTGTTATTACACTCTAGAATGCCTCCAGGCTACTCCAGCGCACTACAAAGGTTTTTTTCAGCGGTCGCTAAAAACAACTTGGATTTATCAAGCCAATACTTTTTTTTTTCTTTGAGGTACATTTTCTCCTTCCAAAAACAGATGATCCGCCAGAGTCTTTCCGAGCTTTCCAGCGTTTTTTTTTGCTCATATGCCCTGGAGTGCTCCCAACTTCAGATCTCCGCTCTGTAGAATTTTCTAGAGTGTTATTATGCCAAGCGATATCATCAAAGTAGAAAAAAGCTATAATTCACAGCGGTGGCATTGCTCACATTAATGGTACATATACAAAACAACTATTTTTTGACATATGCACTATAAAACTCGATAATTTTTAGACTTTGCATATTGTTCCTCAACAACTGGTTGAATATTATTCTATTAGCAGGATTATGAAGTTTAGTTCTTATAGTAAGCGTATCGCCTCAAAGATCGCGTTGCCTCATTCCATCTTCCAATTGACGTCGATGGAAGAAAAACAACAGATAAATAATTATTATTAGCCACAATACAGTCTCATTTACTTCCTGTCTCCTCTATTAGTTACAAATGCACAGTACTCACGAACATTATCTCAAGAAACCAGACCACTTTCACTACAATCAGCTGTATGATTTCTTTTTTCAGCGTGTTTTTGCAATTTGTTTTAATTATTCTTAAAATAATTTTTTTTAAATTTCCATTGCACACTTTGTTCAAAAATAAAGCACATATATGGCACAGATAAGTTTATAGCAAAATAGAAGTCGGGGTTTATGCATACAAATGTCAAGCTGATTTTCAAAATATGCAAAATGTACTATAAAAGGAAACAATTGTCCGGAGGTTTTTGATCCCACTTGCTGTAAATCTGAATATTGATTTGTTTACAAACGAATATTTTATGATCCAATATCAAGTATCGCTTACTATTGGTTTTCTTTATATATATATATATATATAAAGCATATACATGAATTTGAATAAAATGCCCTATCGATTTTATTTCATTGGATCGCTCAATTGAATATTCCATGGAGCATAGTTCAAGTAAAGGGAAACCACTTTCCGTATTGGATAGATCATCTTTCAAGAGATTTAGCCAAGATTTTTACAAATCAGGAAAGAGATAAACATAGCACTGGTATAAACCCTAATTAGATTTTACAGAGAAGATGCCAGTGGGTCTAAATATAACTGATATTACTCCTTGTAAATGCCTGATGGTATTCAGTCTAAATAAATAAAAAAGTGGTTATGTTAAAATCGCATGGTTACATACCCATTGAGTTATTATAGTTACATTTATATTGGCAAGTAAAAATGATGAATTATACACTATTATTTTTAAATGGATCCGAATCTTATCTGAGTCTCTCATTAGGCGCTTGAAGTGTTTCTGTATGACATTGATTTCAACTATAAATACCGCAACAATTCAACTCATTTCCCTTTTTTTTTTTCATTAGTTTTCAAAAATAATTTCTTTCTTTTATATTACTCATTATTCAATATGTCAACTGAGGAGAGTGTATCCTATGTCAAGGCTATGGCTTATTTTCACTATATACCAAACTTGCCCCTAGCAGTCGTTGGTGCAGCAGCGTTTGGTGTGGTTGGTGTTATTCTAAGCTGGATCACATTCAGGTCAAAGGCTCCCAAATATTTTTATATCCTTCCAATTACAGCGTTCTGCGAAGTTGTAGGCTATGTTTGTCGTATCATATGTCATTCTAATGCCACGTTAATCGTATTCATTATCCAACAACTGTTTCTACTTCTCTCACCAAACGCACTAGCCCTTGTGAACTATAAAACATGTGGTGAAATCATCCGTCTATCTAATGTCGAGCCCAGATTCTTTTTCCTTAGAAGAAAGTTTGTAACATGGTTCTTCTTTTGGAGTGATATCTTTGCCTTCTTTATGCAGGGAAGCGGGGGCGGTCTTCAAGTAAAGCAAGATACCGTGAACATCGGCAATGTTATTGTTCTTATTGGTCTTTATGTACAGCTCTTCTTCTTTACTTCTTTTATTTGTATCATTATCTACATCCACAGAAACCCCGAATATGATTATCAAGTCCAAGGAATAACCAACCCAAAGAAATCTTTAATTCGCAGCTTATATATTACAATGGGTCTCCTTTTGGTTCGTTCGATTTACCGTGTGGTGGAGTATCAATATGGATTCGCTGGTCCTGTCGCCTCTGCCGAGTGGGCATTTTATGTCTTTGATGGTCTTGTTATTTTGCTTGCTTTTATCTTTTACACCATACCTTTCATTGGAAAATACTTACCAAAGAGAGGCCAGGTAGAGGTAAAAGAGGTATATGATAAATCCTCTGAAACTTATGCCTTAGCCTAAGTTTTTTATTTTTTTTTTTTACTTGTATTTTATATATCCCATCTCTTTTTAATATACACATATGTTAAATAAACTTTTACTTTTTACTATAATGAAAATCAATCAAAAATAGCGTATAAACTTTCAATATATGGTTTCGAACGTTTAACAAATTCACTCAACTATAGCCTACTACCATAAATACTATTAAAAGGCTCATAAAGTCCGTTATAAGCAGTCTCTAAGGATGCCATAATTTAATGAAGATTATTTTTAAAAAATAGTGGTGTACGTCAGTATGAGTAGTAAATAAGATACAGTGGTATCCAAAACCTGGGATTTCAGTTAAGGGACTAATTACTGAATCGGGTAAGTTAATTTCTTGGCCAAACATGCTGTCTTTCAAAACATGATATATATGGAAACAATCATCCGGATACTTGATCTGTATAGACCTCTATGTTATTTAGCAGTGAGATTGCTTTGTATCTTATGCATTTTTAATATCAAGTTGTTTTAACATAAGGCACCAATGAACAAGATGTGCTACACTTATTTTGAATACACTGCCAATTTCACAGCAATTGGTAGTAACTATCAAAAACTTGGCCACAGTGAAGACTCATAAAGTCTACTATAAGCACTCTCTAATGATGCCATAATTTAATGAAGATTATATACATATTTATTTTTGTTCTTTTTTTTTTCTTAGAAAAAAATAGTGGTGTACTTCAGTATGAATAATCAAGGTTTTTAACGTTGGATACAAATGCTATATATTATTATTTTTACCCATAATGATGCAAATATCTGCGATTAGTATCATACTTGTATCCTTCTTCTTTTTTGCATTGCACTACCAATAGTTTTGTTCAGTAATCAATGAGGAAGAACTTTTTTTTTTATGCTGAATCGATTAATATTAGAGAACAAAGTCAGATACAGTGGGATCAAAAACTGGGATTTCGGTAAAGGGGTTGATTACTGAATCAGGTAAGCGTATTTCTTGGCTTAGTATACGGCCTCTCAAAATGTGATATATATGGAAATAATCGTCCGGATACTTCATCTGAAGCAATTCGATAAATCTTTATGATTTAAAATTCTAAAGCATACATCACTATCCTATATAGGACCTTAAGTTATTTAACAGTGAGTATGATATGGATATTATTCAGTTTTAGTCTCAAGTTGGTTTAACACTAAACACCAAGGGATAAGGTGTGCTACATCTATATTCAATAAACTAAACATTGATGTATAGTACAGTTTTTCAACATTACAAAGGAGGTTCCTGCCAAGAAATAAAAATGGGTCGAGATATCTGATGAATGCTGGTTATAATATCCAACAAGAAACATATACATTTAGCTGTATAAATAAAACAGTTTTCAAAGTTGTTAGAGTTTGGACTCGCTATGTAATATTACTTTAGATTTCTTAATTATGTCAAGACAATATTGAAAAGGGTTGGACGCTAGAAAAAATTTATATCATTGGATACCGAAAAAGCTTTATTACTTGGCTTCCAAGAAAAAAAATCATTCCCGGAATCAGAAAACATATTCTTCTGGGTTTTATCTGAGTTGTATATGTGTATGTATTTTTATCAACGTTTATTAAATCAATTAATGTCCCCTTAATTTAAGTATAAATACCAGCTTATTTTGACTTGATGTTTTCTTCTTCAGCTAATACAAGTTATCTCTTTCTCATTATAAACATATTCCAATGGCAGATTCTCAAGTTTCAGTGACGCCTAAAGCACTTCTTTATTTCCACTACATTCCAAACTTACCTCTAGCAATTGTTGGTATGGTAGTCTTTGCAGTGATTGCTATTGCCTTGATATGGTTGACTCGTAGATCTAAAGCTCCAGGATACTTGTACATACTTCCAATTACAGCATTATGTGAACTAATAGGTTATCTCCTTCGAGCATTGTGTCACGAAGATACCACTCTGATAAAATACATTATTCAACAAATGTTTTTACTACTTTCACCAAACGCATTGGCCTTGGTTAACTATAAAACATGTGGTGAAATCATCCGGCTGTCCAATGTGAATGCTAGATACTTTTTCCTAAGACCTAAATTTGTAACTTGGTTTTTCTTCTGGAGTGACATTTTTGCCTTCTTTTTACAAGGTTCCGGTGGAGGTCTAATGGCTTCTGCAAATTCACACGAGCTTGGTACTGCAATCACACTTGTTGGTCTCTATGTACAGCTTTTCTTTTTCGCTTCGTTTGCAGCCATCACAGTATATATCCATAAATCTCGTGAATATCACTATGACATTGAAGGGGTAAGCAACGCAAAGCATTCCTTGATACGTACTTTATATATCACCATCACCCTTCTTTTCATTCGAGCCATTTACCGTGTGGTAGAATATCAAACTGGATATGACGGTCCTGTTGCATCTGCAGAATGGGCGTTCTATGTTTTTGATGGTCTTATGATTGCTTTTTGCTTCGTAGGATATATGATACCGTTTATTGGAAATTACCTACCAAGAAAATATTCCAGAGGAAAAGCCTATGAATTCCAGAATCTTGTTTAAAAAAAGTTATATTTTTATCATTTATACCTCCTACTACTTTACAAACAATGTATTCACTTTTATAGAAATAAAGACATGCATTTTTTCAGTCTATTATAAATATATTTATTGCTTTAATAATAGCACTTTTTTTTTTATTTAAAATAAATTTATAACAAAAATAATCAGATTGATTTTTTTAATAGATATGAAAATGATGTGAAATGCAGTACGTTTGATGTAAGATAAGAAAAAAAAAAAAAAAA